>VDFB02114679.1:0-23652 GCA_007258455.2 Sequoia sempervirens | reverse complement strand
AATTATAATTCAATTAATTATGGATAGAAGAAGTGATGAGACAATGATGAAATGACAAGATGAAAATGCATTAGTCATTTTAGGTGTCTACATTTTGTCCCTCTTTGAGAAAATATTTTTTATAGCATTATTTCAAAGAAAAAAAGATAGATAATATGCCCCAATGTGCCCAACTGAACCATAGGAGGGAGATATGATGTCCCCTTGAGATATCAATTAGAAAAATATTTTTTTTATTTGAGTTCACGAAAAGAAGAATAGGCTAAGAAATGCAAGATAATAGTGACAAAAAGGATGGAAAAAGACACTAGGCTAGGAAAAACACAGCTAAAAAGGATTGGGGATGAAATCCTAGGGCTAAAAGGATAATATATAGGTTTGGGAAGGTCAAAAGCACACATTTTCACTCTCATACTCTCGCAAATCCAAAGAATCCTCGAGCAAAGCAGTAGAGATGATGTCAGGCATTCTGAGGGACACACGTCAAGTAGAGTGCATACAAGCGACTAGCCGATGCAACACCATCGATAAGTGTTTATCCCTAGGAACTTGGTAGGTAGCTTTAGGATCATTTATTAGGGATAGAAGTAGGAAAAACCAAAAGTGACCTTTTAGGCTAGTGTCATGCATATGGTGTGATGTTGCACAAATGGTCCACAACACTGCACAATTGGCACACAACAACACATTTGGTGGGAAATGTGGTGTATTTGGCTTGTTGTGTAAATGGTTAAAATCATTGTGCAAATGGATAATAAAATGGCACATTTGGAATCATAGTGCAAATGACAAGAAATATAATAAATTTGGCAGGAAATGCAGTGCATTTGAAAAGCAATACAAATGCAATGAATTGCAGCCCAAATGGATGATGTGTTTGGCGCAAAACTAGGGTAGACTAGAAAACTAATTGAATGAAATTTTGATTTTTTATGCAAAGGCTAATAATGTGTGACTAATGGATGCATGACGAGGGAGACCAATTTATGTCTCGAGATCAACATGTCATGATGATGTAGCTACTACCTTAGCTAACTAAGATGGAAGAAGCATTCTTGAGAGTAGTGGGCTCTGGCACTTTGCTCATATGCTAGATTCGGGCCCACCACACTATCATGATAATTTTGGTTGAGAGGTGGCACAATGATCATAACACCTTCATGTTACCAATGGAAGAGGTGACCATCACATTAGACGATGTTTGGAGGATCTTTAAATTCCAATCTAGGGAGAGAGAATGACCTAGTATACAAATCACAGTGAGAGTGCCTTGAGTAGGATATTCATGGTCGATGACTTGGGGATTGAGGATGGGGAGATGGATCTCCAATGGGATATTCAATTTGATTCAACCCACTTCACTAGTAGTAGCAAGGATCATCAAAGGGATATTGGTTCATGACAAGAGGTCTATAGGCTTCTCCACTAGCTAGGTCAGAGTACTAGAGTGGATGTTGGAGGAGGGGGTAGTATATGCTTGGGGACTATGTGTTCTTTCACATTTATACCATGATATACATCAGGTCATATACCAATATGAAGCAAGCTTGGCCTATGAGTCACACTACTATATATGGGTTTGGGAGCACATGGCAGTTACTCGGCCAATCACTAATAAACTTTTAGGTGTAAGATAACCCTATGTGTATATGTTTGCGAGAATGGTGATATATAGGAAACTAGGAGATTTATAGTATTAATGACGAGAGATCAACGACTTCAATAAATTTATTTGGTGACCATGGAGAGATTGAAAGGCATGGGAAAGGATGCAAAGCTTCTCCCATACAATGGTAGACCATATATCTGATTGGGAGGTTTGTGCATATCATCAAGAGGTATATGTCAAAGTGGGTCCATCGACAGTTTGAGCAAAGATAGGGTGTGTCGATTGGAGAGGCATATTTACACAAACACAAAGATAGAGATAGTAGGCTAGGGTCCTATGATTATTACAAACACAAATAATACTAAATTAGAGGTATTGACTTTGGTACCCTAGGATTTGCGGGCTGATCTAGCAAATGTAAACATGACAATGGAGTATGACACATGGTGGACCCAACATAGGCCTATTAAACTGAAGTGCCTAAGAAAAAAGGGTGGGATAACCATCAGTATGAGGAGAGGGAGGTTAGTGAGTTAGAAAAAGGAGATAGCCATCTCTAGTAGTGGTGGGAGAGAAATGAGATGGGGATGGGGATGATGGATGGGGAGATCTGGGAGATATAGGAGAGAGATATGTGGATCGTCTAATGGGAGGCCAAGGGACAAGATAGGTGCAAGTAAAATCACATTCTAAGAGAGGGGGGATGAGGAGAATGATGCACAAGTATAGTTAACGGCAACACTATTTGAGAGAGATGAGGCTAGGAGATAGCTAGAGAGATCCAAAGGGGACACTAATCAAGCTTGAGTAGAGAGGGTTAACTTGTATACATAGGCAACATAGGTGACCACATAGCAATATGGGATATGAGTATAGTTAGCATAGGTACAAGGATATTTTTTTTAGGTAATGGAAAAAAGGGACATTGAGATGGATAAGAAACAACAAGGAGAGGCTCAGATGGAATATGTGACAATTGAGAGACTCTGAGAGAGACTAGAAGCAGTAGGAAAAGTCCAATGTTAGGATACTTTCTCAATAGGGTATGTCTAAGGTCAAGAAGATTACTAGAGAGGAAACTTACTACATGAATTCTACAAGAGGGATGTGCCTAGGGAGAAATAAGATCCACCTACTTCTCAAGGACACAGATCAAGACATAGTCAAGAGGCGCAAGAACGAGAGGATCTAAAAGTGTGGGGAGTATGGGGCCACCACCACCACCACTAACACCACCAAGACCAGGATGGGTAGGGGGATCACCAACCCACTCTAGCCTGGAGGGAGCTCTAGTTAGGGTCACACGCACACACACACATATATGACTTATGTGTATCATTGTATTATGATGTAGACACCATTCCTACATATTATGTATATTTGTATTTATATTTCTCATGTAGCCCATGTATAGAAATTGTATATTTGATGTGCATTTATGATTCATGATGAAAATTATATATATGATTAAAATTTTGAATCATGCCTTAACCAAAGCTTCTCTAAGCACTTTTAGAATATAGGCTTTCATCGAGAAAGTGGGGGACAAAAGATAAAATCAAGAAAGCAAAGGAAAAAAAATAAGAAACGAAATCAACAACCAACCTATCTCTTTCCAAAAGATAAGATCAATTTTAATAGATAGGGCCCATTGTAGGAAGGATACATCCATTAAGGCCTTATTCTATTTGTATAGTGTCTATTGTAGGAAAAATATTTCCTTTCAAGGCATGAAAATACTTTTGATAGTGACAACGAAAGATATGAAACAAGCTATGTACGCCAAAGATTTAGTTCAAGCATTGAAATTTGGTTTTTCTCATGATTTTTGTGAAAGCTCAATGTTTTTGGATTATGAAAATATGTATGTAATATCAACTATATTATAATCCAACCCGAAAACCAAGGGTAAAGGCAAAGTTCCCCTGAATTGGTAAAGAAAATTCAACAAGGGTAAATGACATGATAGGTAACCAAATGAAAATGATAGATACGAAAAACCAATCCATGATAGACAAGGAAAAGGACATGTAAATGTTTAATTATAGGCGACTAAAATGGAATGCAATAATGAAACTATTAAGTACAAACTACTAGGATACCTTGAGGGTCATGCATAAAAATTCTTAAGATTAATGTTGTTAATAATATCTTCTAAATATTCTCCTTTAGGTGTAGTAAGTTTATAAGCTACAAAATAATAGTTTTCTATAATTATAAAAGGTCCCAACCAATTAGGTTCAAACTTTTCTTTCTTGTTTTTATCTTGATTCTTTTGATTCTCTTTTAGGACCATGTCTTTGATTTCAAACTTTTGATTTTTAATCTTTTTGTTGTAATTGTGACAAGGGTGATTTTGATAAGCTTGTAAGTGATTTAATGAATTAATACACCTCTCATATAATAACTCAAGCTCATGTAATCTAGATGTTTGATACTCTTTACCATCAATTACATGATTTAAAGACACCCTTAAGGAGGGAGCTCAACCTCAATAGGAAAAATGGCTTCGGTTCCAAATACTAGGGAATATGGAGTGGCTCCTATAGGTGTGTGGATACTATTGTGACAAGCCCATAAAGTGATATTAAGCTCCAAATTCTAGTCATGACCAACCTAATTGATCATTTTCTTAAGTTTTTTCAATATAGTTTTGTTTGAGGCCTCAACTTGACGGTTACCTTTTGGAAATATGAAGTGAAAAATTTGTTGGATATAGAACTGGTGGTAAAGATCACAAACATCTTGATTTTTGAAAGATTTTCCATTGTGTATAATGATAGAATGAGGAATGCCATACTGAAAAATGATGTAGTTTAGGATACATTTGGTGATTTGATTTCCAATAATATAGGATAATGGAACTACTTCTACCCATTTCGTAAAATACTCAGTGGTGGAAATAATGAGCTTATGACCATTGGATGAGGGGGTGAATTTTTTTTATAAGGTTGAGTTCCCATTGTGAGAAAGGCCAAGGAGTAGTTATTGGTTATAACTCCTAGGCAGGTGCACAAATCAAATATCCATATTGTTGACATTGATGACATTTCTTAGCAAATTGTTATGCATCTTGTTCCATGGTTGGCCAATGATATATAGTTCTTAGCACCTTTTTGAAAAGGGTAGGTCCACTAGAATGAGACCCACAAATACCTTCATGTACCCCATGTAAGGAAATTTTATCTTCTTTTGAGTTTAGACACATAAGGACACCATCAAGACTCCTTAGGTGAAGGGTATCACCAAGGATAACAAAATGAGAAGTTCAACGAATGAATGTTTTATTTTGAGCACTACATAAGTTAGGTGGAATTGTACTCTCATGGAGATAGGCATAAAAATCATGATGCCAAGGGGAATTATAACCAACAAGCTCCCACACCAGTTCACATTCTAGAACATCAAAAGCTAGGATTAAAATTTGTTCTACAAGGAACTCATAAAGATGAGTATTATGAGGCATATCCAAGAGAGATCCAATAGTAGCCATAGCATGGAAAACTTTGTTATTAATCCTTGGGATTTTTCAAAGCTGATGATTGAAAAGTATTATTTAAAACTGTCTACCATCCTCTTGTATGGGAGAAGTTTTTTATCCTTGGTTTGGTAATCATCATTTACTTTCCTTATAACCAATTGTGAATCTCAATAAACTTGAAGTTCCTTTATTTTCCATTGGATTTCCATTCTAAGTAGAATGAACAAAGCTTCATACTTTGTAATATTGTTTGTGCAAGGGAAAGCTAGTCTATATGATTTTGGGATACAAAAAAGAATTTCAGTCCCAAATCCATGTTGAGTGTAAGATCCATCAAAATATTAACTTTCACAAGTGTGAAATGATAATGTTAAAAATTGTCTCATTTATAAATTATGAAATAAGGGGATGATCCATATCTAAAGGTGTGTCTTCTAATTGATCTGCAATGATTTTTCCTTTAATAGCCTTACAATCGACATACTCAATATCAAATTCACTTAAGATCATGACATATTTTGTCATTCGTCCAATTAAAGCATCCTTAGATAAAATGTTCTTTAAAGGATTCACCTAAGAGATAAGCTTTTTTTGATGATTAAGCATGTAATTTCTTAATATTTTTTATGCAAAGACAATAGCTAAACATGCCCTTCATATTGGAGTATATTTAAGGTCATATTCAACCAATGTATGACTAACATAATAGATAGCTCTCTCCTTTCCATTATCACCATGTTGTGCAAGGAGATCACCTAATGTAATTGTAGTGGCTAAGATGTGTAATAAAAAAAGGTTTCCCTTGAATGGGTGGCATCAAAAATAGAAATGAGGCCAAATAATATTTTAGTTGTTGAAAGGCTTGTTGAAACTTTTCATCCCATTTTAATGTGACATTTTTATGTAAAATATGTGTGAAAGGTTGATAGTTGTCTACTAGTTGAGCTATAAAACATCTAATGGATTGAATTTTTCCTTAGAGGCTACATAATTGTTTTAAATTGGTTGGAGGAGGCATGTATACTATAGCTTTGAAGAAATGACAAGATGAAAATGTACTAGTCATTTTTAGGTGCCTATATTTTGCCCCTCTTTGAGAAAATATGTTTTATAGTGTTGTTTCAAAGAAAAAAATATTGATAATATGCCCTAGTGTGCCCCACTAGACCATGGGATGGAGATATGATTCCCCCTAAAGATTTTGGTTAGAAAACACATTTTTTCTGGTTGGGCTCATGACAAGAAGAATAGGCTAATAAATGCGAGATAAGATTGACAAAAAGGCTAGAAAATGACACTAGGCTAGGAAAAACATAATTAAAAAGGATCGAGGATGAAATATTAGGGCCAAAAGGATTATATATAGGTTTGGGAAGGTCAAAAGGGATCATTTGCACTCTCATACTATAACAAGTCCAAAGCATCATCTAACAAAGCAATAGAGACAATGGTAGGCATTCCAAGAGACACACACCAAGTAGAGCGCATACAAGCGACTAGCCAATGCAACACCATCGGTAAGTGAATATCCCTAGGAACTTGAAAGGTAGCTTTAGGATCATTTATCAGGGATAGAAGTAAGAAAAACCAAATGTGACATTTTAGGCCAGGATCGTGTATATGGTGTGATGTTGTGCAAATGGTCCACAAAACTACATGATTGACACACAACAATGCATTTAGTGGGAAATGTGGTGTATTTAGCTTGTGTAAATAGATAATAAAATGGCATATTTGGAATCATAGAGTAAATGACAAGAAATACAATGTATTTGGTAGGAAATGTGGTGCATTTGGAAAAGCAATACAAATGTAAGGAATTGCAGTGCAAATAGATGAAAAATTTGTGCAAGTAGAATTGTGCAAATAGATAGAAATGTAGTGCTTATGGCAAAAAATATGATGCATTTAGTAAAATTGCACAAATAGGAGTTTAAGTTGCATTTGGTGCAAAACTAGGGTAGACTAGAAAACTGATTAAATAATTTTATTTTTTTATGCAACTTAGGCTAATGACATGCGACTAATGGATGCATGCTAGGGGAGACAAATTGATATCTTGAGAGTATCATTTCGTGACAATGTAGCTACTAACTTAGCTAACTAAGATGGGTGAAGCATTCTTGAGAGCATTGGGCCTTTGGCACTTTGCTCATACACCAAAGATTTAGGCCCACTGCACTATCATGACAATTTTGGTTGAGAGGTAGCACAATGATCACAACACCATCATGTTACCAATGAGAGAGATGACTATCACATTAGAGGATGTTTGGAGGATCTTTAAATTCTAATCTAGGGAGAGAGAGAGACTAATCTACTATATAGATCACAGTGAGAGTGCCTTGATTATGATATTTATGATCGATGATTTGGGGATTAAGGATGGGGAGATGGATCTCCAATGGGATATGAGTTTATTTAACCCACTTCACTAGTGGTAGAAAGCATCATCAGAGGGATATTGGTTCATGACAAGAGGTCTACAGGATTCTCCATTGGCTAGGGAAGAGTACTAGAGTGGATGATAGAGGAGGGGGTAGTATATGCTTGGGGACCATGTGTCCTTTCACATCTATACCATGATATACATTAGGTCATATACCGAAATGGAGCAAGATTGGCCTATGAGGTCACACTAATGCATATATGGGTCTAGGAGCACATGACAATTACTCGACCAATCACTTATAAAGTTTGAGGTGTAAGAAAACCCTATGTGTATATGTCTACATGCATGGTGACATATAGGCAATTAAAATATTTATAATATTGGTGATGGGAGATTGATGACTTGGATAGCTTTATTTGGCGACCATGGAGAGATTGCAAGGCATGGGAGGAGGATGTAGAGCATATCCCATGCTATGGTAGCCCATATATCTAATTGGTAGGATTGTACATATCATCAAGAGGTATATTTCAAAATGGGTGCACCAACAATTTGAGAAGATACAAGGTGTGTTGATTGGAGAGGTGATATTTACACAAACATAGAGATAGAGATAGTAGACTAGGGTCCTATGATTATTACAAACACAAATAATACTAAGTTAGAGTCATTAACTTCAGTACCTTAGGATTTTTAGGCTGATGTAGTAGATGCAAGCATGATGATGGAGTATGACACATGGTGGGACCAACATAGCCCTATTAAATTGGCATGCCTAAGACAAAAGGATGGGATAACCATTGGTGGGAGGAGAGGGAGGTTAGTGGGTGAAAAATGAAGATAGCAATTTCTAGTAGTGGTAGGAGACCAACTAGATGGAGATGTGGATGATGGATGGGGAGATTCAAGAGATAGAGGAGAGGGATGGGGAGATCATCCAATGGGAGGCCAAGGGACAAGATAGGTGCAAGTACAGTTGCATGTTGAGAGAGGGAAGATGAGGAGGATGATACACTAGTTAGTAAAAATACTATTTGAGAGAGATGAGGCTAAGAGATGGTTGGAGAGAGCCAAAGGGGACACTAATCAATGTTAGGATAGGTGACATTATAATTGCTACCCTAAGTTGATATTATATGTCTCCATGTTCTTTGGAAAATGTCCTAGAGGACATGAGAGGAAAATTATTTATTATTTATTTTCCTATGATAAATTGTAATTGCATTCATAGAGGTGAACCCACTATAGTGATGGTTACAGAGCACCCAAGGAGAATATTCCTTTTGGGCATCAAATTTATAGGTGGGGACAACCTAGAAGTACATGATGTTGTTGCATGTGTTGTAAGGAGGGGAATAAAAGTATACACAAAACAAAGAAAATATGAATCAAAACTAGTTTAATTCAAACAAGATTAAGATCCCAAAACCCATTACTCATGAAATGAAGCTCTAAAATAATGAAATCAAACAATGTAATCTAAAAGACAACATAAATTGAATTCAAAATTTTAAAACATATACCATCCCATGTTGGAGTTGTGTTTGTATTGATGTTTGGATGTTAGGTTGTTTGATTCAACACAAATGTGTAAAATGTTGAACTAGAATGTGATGATAACTCGTAACAATCTCAAGAGATAATTGTGCATCGCATCGCTTATGTAAATTCTAGATGATTTGTGAGAGGGTAGAGGAGTGTTTTATAGATTTCACATTTCGAGATGAATGATTGAGATTACAACAATGTAAAATAATGATCAACTATTGAGAATTTTTTAGAGGAAATAAAATGCTTAGTTAGCTTCTGTGATCGATCCAATTAAGGATGCTAATTGCATAATCAAAGGATTTAGATTGCATAATTTGTGGAATTGCGGAAATCGAGTTGAAAAGTTAGTGGGATTGAAGAAATAGATTGAGAGGTTAGTGGGATTGAAGAATAGATGAGTTAGTTAGGAAATAGATGAATCAATTAGCCAATCAGAGTGAACAATAAGTGGTCATGATTTTCTCAATCAAAAAAGGGGTGAGTATAATTAATTAATTAACATTTAGAGTTTGAACGTGCAAGTCATGTTCGACTTTAACAAATTTAAAGTTGTATTTGTTTGTTGACCTTTTTGAATGATGTTGAGTAATTAATTTAATTATTCAATTTTAGAAAGACGAAAGTGATTTAATTAAACTATTAGGTGATAATAATTTAATTGATTTAGGATAATAGGGTATATTAGCGACAACTAAATAATTTGTGTTATAAATAATTAATCAAGAGGAATAAAAGTTAGATTAATGATAATTTAGTGAATTAATTAAATAATTTAAAGATTATTCAATTAATAGGGAAAATTATGGTTTTTGATGTAAATGATGTGAAATGCAGTGATATTAGTGATAATGATGTCAATAATTGGAAAAATGTCATTTTGGATGTGTGATAAGCATTAGGTCATTTTTACATGTCCACATTTTTCCCCTCTTTGAGACAAAGTATTAGTTGTCTTGTTTCAAAGAATTCAATGTTAAGATCATAATTTGGAAAATTTTATATGCCCCAATAGTTAGAAGAAAGATAATACAATGCTAGGCTGCCCCCTCAAGAGGTTGGCCAGAAAAAATCATTTTTTGAGTCAGGCTCACGACAAGGTTCAATTTTAGTTCAGATGCGTAGAGGACAAAAAATTAAGCTTATAGGACCTTTGTTTATTATTCATATGTTCCCGGGTGCTCATAATTTCAACCTAGGAGGGTTTCCTAGGTAAACAATTAGGGTTTGGGGGGGTAGAAATGGGGAATTAGGATTCAATTTACCTCATTTGCACTCTTAGCACTTAGTGAATTCTTATCTCTAGAGATCCTACTTTGGCGATTGTCGATTCACAATGGCAAGGATTGTAGGTGCCCCACATTGTGCAGAGGCCGTTCGTGAGTTGGGGAGGCCCGTCGACGCAAGTGTAGCAGTATGTACCTCCTTTGTTCTTTTTTTTTTCTTATCATTTTTGAGTAATTAATGCTAGAAATATTTTTTAGCAATAGCGGTAACTTCATGAAATTTTTGCTTTTGCCTCGATTTGACCACTATTGCTCTTTTTGTTTGTGTCACATTTGATTTTGTCTACTGCTTTTGTGTTTCTTGTTAGCTATCATGTAAAGTGTTCACTTTTGATGACCACAATTGCTTAAATTTTTTTCTATTTTCTTTTGACTTGTGAAATGACCGCTTTTGTTAATTTTGTATGTAATTGAAAAGCTTGGTCGCTTTTGTCATTTTTAACGCTATTGAGAGAATTAACCGCTATTGCTAAAAATAGGGTTGTTATTGCATTTTTTGACCGCTATTGTCAATTTTGAAAGTGTTAGCCAGTTTGTTCACAGTCCTTGGTTCGTGTGTTTTTGTAGAAAATTCTTAGCGTCGTGGGTTGAATGTTTGCAAGCTATTCTCAAACCGCTTTATTCTAGAGAGCGACGACCACATCAATTATTTGAACTGCTTACTAGTTTCTTCGAGGTGGAGTGATATTTCCTAGATGTCTTAGGCCTATGATACATATGCTACATGCCAGAGATTTAATTTTATAGGGCGATGATGACTGCCCTTGTGGAGAGATAGCACTCCAAGTCATCGTCTTTTCATTTGTTGACCGGTGAGGCCACTATCACTTTGGAGGATGTCTGGAGGATTATTCGTATTCTTATTCACAAGGAGCTCATTACCTATGATGTTAGACAGGGTACCCATGCTATGCGGTGAGTTCTCGGTGTTAGACGTCTTCAGGTAGTGGACTCAGAGATAGACTTGTCTCTATTTGTTGACAGTGCAGATCTTGTATCTTTGGTCTTATATGGTTTGATCTTGAGACTCGTAATACCTGATCAGAGAGGTAGACAATTTCCTGTTGGTTGGGGCATTTGCATTGAGAAAATTTTGAGCATGACATGAGGTACGCATGGGGCCCATGTCTCCTAGCACATTTATATAGAGATATGCACGAGGTTTCCTATCGGGGAGGTAGTTCTATCTCCTTTGGTGTGACATTGTTGCATGTATGGGCCTAGGAGCACATCCTAGTGAGTAGACCTGATGGTGTTATGGATCCGGATCTGAAGGATTCATATTCTTATAGATACTCACATTTTTATGCACTATACCTGGCCTGGAGAGCTATCTTATTGGCACCACATTTTTTATGATATGCCTTCTTTTATTTGGAGACCATGGTTAGGCTATGAGGCCTGGCATGATGATGAGGATTAGCTCCCTTACTGTCGAAAAACACGATGGTTGATAGGTCGTGTGGACTCTTTACTTGAGCATTACTTACCTAATTGGGTTCTCTGTTAGTTTGGAGAGCGGAAGACATGGTTCAAAGATGATTATCATGCATGTTTCGGGAGGACAATCCGAGAGGTTAGGGTGTGGGGGCCACATTCCTCATCCATAGATTTTGTTGTTGTTGAGTTCATATGACTTTCCCCATTTGGATGGGATGGACCATAGGTTTCGAAGACCCTAGCACCACACGTGAATATGATCAGTGGTGGGCTCGTTGTGTTCCACTTCATTTTATAGATTTTGCTGGCACTAGGCTAGCCATAGAGAGAGCTAGTGGCTAAGGATCACTGTTGAGTAGTTGGATAGAGAAGGACATGATGAACAATAGGATCAACAACTTGATCTGATGTGGCAGGATCAACAGGTACCTCTGAGTTCTCCTCCACTTGGGGATGTAGCAACAGTGGCTCAGATTTCCTAGTTGACAGTGGAGAGGGATGGAGAGATCGCATGGAGACAGGTTGCTGATGAATAGGTTGTGGAATTGACTACTGAGAGAGATGGGTTGAGGCAAGAGCTAGCCGTAGAGAGGCTACAAATATTAGCTACCAAGATTTTAGTAGCCTCGTCCATTCCCATGGCTTAGTATCAGGCTGAGTGAGATCGGTTGATGTAGTAGAGTGCTTATTATCACACTATATGAGGCATTTGTTCCCAAAGCATGAAGGTTTCCTTGCTTCGGAGAGCCGAGTGAGGCAATCGATGTAGAGTCAGGTGAAAAATCAATGAGGCAGCCACATCAATCTCCCATCAAGCCACAACCATCTCTCCATCAAAGCCAAGAGCATCTAAGATCCCCACCTCAGGACAGCCAATAGGGCTAATTATTCCTTGATCTTGTATGATGTTTATTTATATCAAAGGCTTTGTGTAGACATGATTTTTGAATATACTTTCATCGGCCCAGTTGAGGCCTCGTATATATGTATTTTTTTTGTATATGATATCACACATGTTACTTGATGATGTATATGACATTCTCAATTTTTGATGATATATGAGATATACCATGTTTCGATTCAACTTTATTATGTGTTATGAGATGATTATGGATGATGATGTATACATGTTCATGTTTTTTACTTTTATGATGTATGTATATGATATGGATGGATGCATGATTTGTGTATCTATGTGATGGATGATGATATATGATGGATAATTGTTAATTTTTTTATGCGATAGATGATGATATATGATGTATATAATAGATGTTGATATATGATGGATAACTATTTATTGTTTTATTATGGTCATGATATGCACTGATGAATTTTTGGATGCAGGATTCATGTGGTAGTAATGATATTGTGATGCAGGATGGAGTTGTTAGTTAGAAGAAGTGTTTGATGATTTAGAGATGGATAGAAATTTGATGTTGTTAGTTGCTGGTGAGTTTTGCTTTTTCTTTCATAGAGGCTTCGTATCTTTTAACAATCCTTTTTGATGTAGCAAACAAATATAATGCACCAGGGTATTAATAACCAAGGTGGCTTTGTATCCATTGTGTGGAATTTGACTCAGCACACAAAGAATATGCTTCCCCATACCATACATATAGAATCCTTTTTAGAGTATATGGTTGAGTTATGTTAAAACTTTTCAGACTAGTTACATAGAGAGGTATGAAGTACCTAACAGGCAACTGCTACACGAATTGTCTCAAAACAACTTCCATACACAAAACAAATCAAGTATTCATCGTGGTAGTATCACAAAAACATCTAACAAACAAAACAGATAGAAATCGACAGTTAATGCCACCATTCCTTCTTCTCTAAATCCATATGGACATCCTCGAGAGATATTGAGATTGTGGTATTAAGATAAATAAAAAAGATAAGACTATAAAGAAATAAACAATGTTGTAGTATCACTTTTCGTAGGTGTTTTGATGTTTCATGATGAAATCCATTGATAATGTCTATTCTAGGAATGTTATATCTGTTAAGAGTCATGTTTTAGGATTGTTAATAATGATTGTCAAATAGGCATGGTAATCGATACTTAGGCATTGTTTTAACTTGATAGTGATCCAATCATTTCAATCTTCACTTTGGAGTTTTTGATTTTGATGTTTGTTTTGCTCTCTTTTTTTTGTCAAAGGGTGAGGGTGACGATTATTTATTGTGAATGGAACATTTATTGCATATAAGTGATAATGGAGATAAGATTTTTTGTAATTTTCTTATTATTTGATGCAGTTTTTGTTATTTTTGGGAAATTTAGAAACAAATAGGGGACCTAAAGGGATTGACCTAGTGCATCCGGGGATGATAAGAGATCAGCCTTGCCTATGTGATGAATGCAAAGATATCGTAGTTCAACTGTATTGACTGACATTATTTTTTGGAGTTTTTTGTATGTTATGAATATTTTTGGATTTTGATAAGATATTTGAATGTTTTCTTTTGTTTTGGTGGACTAACCTAGGGCCTCGGGGGCTCATTGATGATGGCCTTGCCTATGTTATCCACACAAAGGCTCATAGTTCACTTGTTTGATAAGAACATGTTTTTGACTTTCCTATTTTTCAAATGTTTTTGAATTTTGAATTTTTGACAAGTTAAAAGACCATGACAGACACCTAAGGGGACTAACCTAAGGCCTCGGGGGCTGATCAAATATAAGACTTGCCTACATTATACATGTAGAGTTGACGTAGTTCGACTAGTGTTGACTCAAAGCATAAAAATGTTTTTGATATTTTGATGTTTTTTACTTTGTTTTGATTTTTTTTCTTTTTGGATGTTTTTTATTTTGATAGTTTTTGACCGTGATAGGATTTACAAGGATCCAATATGCTACCGATTTCAGGAATTTTCCCCCAGTTTGAGACAAGGTTACGTTCATTAGGGGAGATGGATTTTGATGGTGTAGCAAGGTTCAACACTTGATTAGTTATCGAGCCATGGTTGGATACATGTTTTATTATGGGACAGATGGAGTGGATGCTTTAGATAGTGTTGATAGATAAAGATGTAGGTTTTATTCAAACATCACACCTGTTTGCTAGGTTTTCACTACGGTACCTATCCTAGAAGTGCCACAAGTGGTTTTCACTTAAAGAACGTTTTATTTCTCTTTGCTATTTTTTCTTGATTTTTGATTTTTTTCTTTTTTAACTTTTTCATTGGGATACTCTGATGTTCAAGTATAATTTTTTTTAAGATGGTTGTTGTTCAACGGTTGGTTAAATGTTCTCCTTTAGGATTGGCCAATTGATAAGCTCCAGCGCCATAGCTTGTTGTGATGATGAAAGGACCTAACCAATTTGGTTCAAAATTCCCCTTCCCATCCTAATTTAGTTGGATCTTTTTATTTTATTTTAGTACTAGGTCACTAACTTGAAAGCTTTTGTTTTTTATCTTTTTTGTTGTAGCTTCGTTTGAGCCGATTCTGATAAACCTGAAGATGGTTTAATGCACTCAAATGCCTTTCATCTAGGAGTTTCGACTCATTAAATATGGATACTTGATATTCCTCATTGTTGACCATACCTTTCAGGGATATTCACAATGAGGGGATTTCAACTTTAATAGGTAAGATTGCCTCAGATCTGTAGACCAAGGAAAAAGGTGTGGCACTCGTAGGTGTGCAAATTATAGTTTAGTGAGCCCATAAGGCTAGATTTAGCTACAAATTCCAGTCATGGTTAGTGTCATTAACAGTCTTTTTAAGTATTTTTAGAATGGTTTTATTGGATGCTTCAGCCTGACCATTTCCTTGGGGGTAGTAGGATGTTGAGAATATGTGCTGGATAGAAAGCTTTGAACAAATCTCACAGACATCTTGGTTCTTGAATGATTTTTTGTTGTCCATTATGATATTTTGGGGAATTTTATATCGACAAATAAGATAATTCAAGATGAACTTGGATATCTGTTTCCTTGTGATGTAGGTTAATGGAATTGCTTCTATCCACTTTGTGAAGAATTCAGTTGTAGTGATAATGAACTTATGCCCATTGGATGAAGCAGGGGATATCTTACCTATCAAGTCTAGTCTCCATTACGAGAAAGTCCATGGTGTTATTATAGGTCTCAGTTCTTGTTTTGGTGCATGAACAAGATCACTATTTTGTTGACATTGGCAACATCTCCTTGAGTATTAAATGCATTCTTGTTCCATTGAGGGCCAATAATACCCTATTCTTAGCAATTTTTGTAATAGATTAGGTCCACTAGCGTGATACCCACAAATACCTTCATATACTTCCTATAAAGCGGCTTGTGCTTCTTCCACATTGACACATCAAATTAATGTTCCATCTAGACTTCATTTGTATAGGGTATCTCCAAAGATGGTGAATCGAGATGTTCTACGGACAAAGGTTCTTGTTTGGTTTGTCATTAAGTCAAGAGGTAAGATACCATGCTAGATATAGTCAAATGTATCTTGGTACCATGGTGAGTTAGGACCAACAACATCACAAACAAGTTTTGATTCTGGGATATCGAACATTGGTATAAGGAGTTTCTCCACAAGGAATTCATATTTGGGAATGTTTTGTGGAATGTCAAGGAGTGAATATATTGTAGCCAATAGAATCAACTGCTCTGTTGTTGATCCTAGGAACCTGTTTGAAGGTGATGATGACAAATTATTGTTTGAAACTATCCACCATTCTTTTGTATGGCATAAGCTTGTCATCCTTTATTTGATATTCATCATTTACCTACCTTATTACCAGTTGAGAGCCTCCATAAACCTATTTTTCCTTTATCCTCCATTCTATGGCCATCTTCAGTCATGTGATTGGCACTTCATATTTAGAGATGTTAGTGGTACACGAAAAATAAATCCTGTAAGCTTTAGGTATACTATCTCCCTGTGGTGTGAGAAATAAGATACTTGCTCTTGAGTCATGTTGAGTGTGTGACCCGTCAAAATAAAAGGTCCAATGGCTTGTTAGTTCTATTAGCAGTATGCTTTCATATGGAAATTCTATTATTAGAGGTTGATGATCCTCCATTGGTGCATATGCTAATTGATCTGATATTATTTTTCCTTTTATAGCTTTTCTATCAATTTAATCCATGTCAAACTCGCTAAGGATCATTAACCACTTAGCTATCCTCCCTGTTAGAGTTGTTTTTTCCAATAAATACTTTAGGGTGTCTATTTTTTATATCAGCTTTACTTTTTTTATTTAAGATGTAGTGTCTCAGTTTATGTGTCGCAAAGATGACATATAGACACACTCTTTCTATGGGTGAATAGTTCAATTCATAGCCCATTAGTGTTTACCTAATATAATAGACCGCTCTTTCTTTGTTATTGTTATCCAGTTGTGTTGAAAAAGCTCCTAATGTTGGTTATGTTGTAGATACATAGAGGATCATTACCTTTTCTTGAATTGGAGGTGTATAGGAGTGAATTTGCACCCCCCTTGCAAGTTCCCCTTTTACATCCTTCACCTTAGAAAAATCAAATTTGACCATGTAATTCCACATCACCTATAAGCACTCCATCCACTTGGTGCTTTTTTTTAGTGTCAGTGGGGTAATTTGTGTTGGGGACGTGTGTGCAGTGCATGGACATTTTCACAACGTGTTGTCGTCCTAATAGGATTCCTGCCTATGAAATATATAGAGGCATTACGTTCACCATTGGGGCCAAAGTGTAACGCATCTGCACCTTCCTGTCGACCTTTGAGTGGCTCTTTCACTCTCAAAATCATCTTGAAATGTCTATCTATCATCCTCATTCATTCTTCTAGAGCTTCTACAAACTCTACACACTTTGAACATTCTTGAAGGAAATTCTCACATACGTTCAAGCTACTTGTTGCACTATTGGCTTCGCTATTCCAACATCACAACATTCCTCACATCTACCATAGAAGCTACAACTTGGTGTCTTGTGATACCTCCTTTGACGTCATTGCAGCCATGTCGACTTTTCCATGATTTTAGACTTACATTCCTCTCTCTTTGGCCTTGAGTGCCTCTAGTTGAGGGTGGTATTGTTTACTTGCTTTTACATCATTGTTGGATTTGAGTAGCATAGTTTCTTTTGTAGTATTTGGTATTATTTTCCTTTCCAGCATACTTTCTTTATTGCATTTCCATTTCTCTGTTGTGTGTAGGTACTTGTTCATGTGGAGCTTGCTGGAAAATTGGACCCTTTGTGAGTTCATTTTTGTCACCTTTCACTCTTGTCATTTCTTATAGTATTTCTCTCATTATTTTGTTATTTTGTTATTTCCTACTTTAGTCATCACTAGTAAACTTCAATACCTAAGCTATTAGTAGGTTTTTAATACCTTTAACTATATGTTTACAATATCTATCTATACAGATGCCAACACACCTATGAGACGCTAGTGCACCGTGTTGTTGTCCCTGTTATGCACTGATGTCCTCTGGAAGAGAGTTGTCTGAGGTTCAGTCTAGGTTCCCAAAACCTGCTCGCTTAGTCCAAACTTAACTTTTGGGTTAGTAGAGTGATAGAAGTACTAAGAGTGCTCTTCATTCTCTATACTTGACATCAAACAACTCCTTAAACACTTATCCAAAGGTAGATTAGGGAAATCATCAACTCTCGGCTCTCTGTGACCTGGAGTCTTTGAGTGGTTGGTCCCCCTCCTCTATAGGAGGCATTAATACCAATGGAGTGAGTAATTACTCCTTGAACTATTGGAAAGCCTGATCACATCTGCTAACCCACTTGAATGTGATGTCTTTGTGTAGAAAATGGGTGAATGGATGGCATTTGTCTACCAACTATGCAATGAATCATCTAATGGACTATAGTTTACCTTGTAGGCTTCTTAGTTACCTCAATGTTTTTGGAGGAGGTATTTCTAATAGAGCTTTGACATTGGCAAGACCCACGTCAATGCCTCTTCTAGAAACTATGTACCCCAACAATTTTCTAGAAGTCACACCGAAGACACACTTATTTGGGTTGAGACACAAGTAGTATTGTTCTATCCTATCAAATACATTTGCTAGGTTTGTCAAATGATCTTATCTCTTGATGGATTTTGCTAGTATGTCATCCACATAATCCTCCATAGTGGTATGCAACATAGCATGAAAAATGGTGGTCATTACTCGATGTTATGTTTCCTTTGCATTCTTTAGACCGAATGGCATGGCGTTCCAACAAAAGGTTCCCCATGCACAAGTGAAAGTTGTTTTATGTTGGTCCTTGAGGGATATTTTGATCTAATTGTATCTAGAGAAGTTGTCTATCAGTGATAGTGTTTCTTGCTCTACAATTAGGTCTACAATCATGTTGATGCTAGGTATGGGAAGTCAATCATTCAGGAAAGTCTTGTTTAGATCTCGAAAGTCTGTGCAGATCCTTATACCCCCAATGAGCTTTGATACTAGTACTAGATTAGACACCCATTCAAGATAGTCAATGGGTTTGATAAATCCCACATCTAACAGTTTCTAAATTTTTACTTTTACCAAAAGTGCTATTTGTGGATGCATCTTCTATAGCTTTTGCTTGATGGGTTTAGCTCCAAGGAATACTACTGGGTGATGTACGACCAATGTTGGATCTAGCGCTGGTATGTCTACATATTTCCATGCAAAGTTGATTTTCTTGCATTGATAAATGCTAAGAAGTTCACCTTTTCTTCAGGATCAATTGATGTTGCATGATATGTGATTTTGGGTTTTTATGTTGTGCCAACATTGATAGGTTCAATGTCTTCAACTAGGAGTACTAATTTCTCTTGATATTTTGTGGTGGGGAGATTGAATCCTCCATCTTCGGGTGCCTCATAGAGGTTTTCACCTTTATATGTGTCCTTTATTTTTCTCTTTTCCT
Organism: Sequoia sempervirens; assembly: GCA_007258455.2. Classification (NCBI taxonomy): domain Eukaryota; kingdom Viridiplantae; phylum Streptophyta; class Pinopsida; order Cupressales; family Cupressaceae; genus Sequoia; species Sequoia sempervirens. Next base: position 4,044 of record VDFB02114679.1, on the reverse strand, counting down.
AATCCGATAAAGCCACATTATGGTTTTCTTTAGGGGAACTCTTTTTTATTTTTAAATTTTGTAGTTCACTTGTACGACTGGAAGACACAATCTCCCCCCAAAATATGCTCCTTGATATAGTTCCATCACAAAACCTGTTTTATGATCTCCTTGGGGTATATCTATTTGAAGTCCCGTGAACTCCGTAATAGCCTCATCATTCTAGAATAAGTCCAAAACTGGTGTATGATGTTGTTGGTCCCAATCTATCAACTATGGTTAATGCAAGGATATTTTTTCATGAGTATCTACAAAGCTTATGGATGTTGTTGCTAGGGTAGAGACATTGGTTTTATCAAATCCCCATAGGGTTTCTAGGTTAAACTCACTAGAGTCACAAGAATCCCATTTGTATTCATTGGAATTCATTTCAATATGATCATCATCAAATGTACGTTCAGATGTAGGTTCAACGATGATAGTATTTATGTTGAGGTTTTAAAACATGTTTTGGATATATAGATAGTATTCTAGAAATTCACAATTATTTGATGTCTCATTAGTTTTAGAAGTATCCCCTTCCTCACAAAAGGTGCTTTTAGTAATTGGGGTACTCACGTTAGATGAACCATAACCCAGTCCAAGATTTTTTGGGAATTTTTCCATAATTATTGGTTCTCTTCTACCTTGTTCATGTAGAGCAAGGCCACCTTGTCCAATGAACCCCATGCTTTTGGCTATCTATTATCCTTTGCTACTCTGATCAATAGGAAGGGGAGGTAGTGGTATCTCTCATCCTTCTTCTTTGTAGATCCAAGAATATAGGTCTTCTTCACATACATCCTCATCTTGCATGTCACCCCACTTGGTGAAGATGGTGGTTTTGAATACCATTGTTATAGTTTGAACATGTCTAATCTCTTTTGGTCCTCCATAAGTTTTAGGTGTTGGAGGTAGCATTCCAATTCAAAAGGATTGGTTGAAATGATACTCCCCACAACCTTTATCATGTACTTGGATCTTGGTATCATATTTAGGTAGCTCAGTTGATGATGTTGCAGTGGAGGAGGAAGATAGTGATGATGGGTCCACATATAAGAAATATTGGAAGGATATATCATTTCTGGGTATTTGTTGGATCTTTTTATACTTTTCCTCTAATTTAGCACAATAATGGAAAGGTTTAGGGCCGGAATATATGGTAACTTCCTTATTGTCATAAGGAAATTTTAGGCATGATGGAATGTAGATGGGACTACTTTGAGAGCATGGATCCATGGTTGACCAAAGAGAGGGTTGTATGGAAGCTCCAGATTCAGTACTTGACATGTAGTTTCTATTATTGTTAGTCCTATTTGAACAGGTAGCCTGATTGTCCCTTCTGAATTGCACTCCATGTCATCATAAGCTTTGATGGTGATGCTCTTTTTTTTATCTATGACATCATCAGAGTATCCCAGTTGTTTCACAAATTTTAAGGTGCAAATGTTTAGACCTTCACCGTTATCTATGAGCACTCTCTTGACTATGTGCTTGTGGACATAGTTCTAAATAAAGAGCTTGATTGTGGAATTTTTTTTGCAGAAGGTATTTCTCAGAAAAGACTAAATGATGGGTAGATGTGATACTACCAACCATGGCTTGAAACTGATTAGTGTCAAGGTTGTTTGGGACTGACGTTTCAACAAGTTCTTTCTCCAATATTTCCTTATGTGCTAGCGACAATTTTAAGAGCTCCAAAATGGAGATTAAGGTTGGAGTTTTCTTGAGTTTTTCTACAATGCTATAGTCATTTGAGGGCTTACTTGTGGTTTTTACTTGGGTTGGTGCTCCTTAGATTGTTACTCCCCCCCTTTAGGTAGTCACATTACATTCAAGATTTTTTCCTAGTATGGTTACCACATGGATGGTATGATCATCATAAGAGATATGTCCTAGAATGGTATCTTCTCTATAAGAGAAGGCAACATTACAATAATCTTGTTATTTTCCTTTTTTGTTTCCCCTGGAATGGTCGAGGATTGGATCCTTGTAAATCTTTAAGTCTTTATTTCCAGACCGATGTTCTATGTCAACCTCTCCCTTTTCGATTAAATCTTGCACAATTTTGTTTAGCCTCATGCAATTGTTAGTGGTATGCCCCTTGATTTTGTGAAATTCACATTGGTCATTCTCATTATACCAAGGGGGTTTGAAGGTAGGTTCTTCATAGTTTTCTCTATCATTGATCTTGATGAGATTCTTTTGGACTATTTTATGCATAATCACCTCAAGGGATTCTCCCAATGGAGTAAATTTTCTTCACGGTTGGTCATATTGTCTTGGTGATCTCCTTTCGTTATCCTATCCTTGATTTTGTTGTTGGTCATTGGATTGATTATTATAAGGACAACTGAGTTGATTGTTCTATTGATAATTGGGTTGGTTGTTCTGTTGATAACCTTGTTGTGTTGTTTGAACTTTATTTTGTGGCATATTAGGTGTTTTCACATTTTGTACAACCTTAGCGTCAACTACTTCATCATTGGTTACATTCTTGTTCTTCGCCCATATCTTGGGTTTGTCATTTGATGATCCGGGGGACAATTTTTCAGTGAAAATTGAAGTGTTTCCAATACTCCAGATTTCAGCTTCATCAGAAAGAGAATGACGTCCTGATTCCAATGCAACTTGAACGGGGCGAAAAGGACTCCATTTGTGCAAGTTACGGCCAGTCAAACTTCTAGTCAAACTGGCTTCAGGGGCGTCTAGAAGGCAAAAAAATAATCATCTCAGAAATCGATGGAACCAGCGTCATCGCGAAGAGCTCGTCGAGATGATTCTGATGGCATTCGTTTCGTCGAAATCCGACGTCGTATGCTCGAGTTAGAAGCAGTCAAAGTTTGGTTGACTTGAGGGTACAAATGATGACGTCACCATGCTGACGTGTCAGTCCGTACTATACGGATTCCACATGGTTGAATTCCAGCATGACACGTGGCATATGAGTCATATTGTACGGTCCAATGGGAGTGCGACACGTGGCATTTGGTATGACACGTCATCGGACACGTGGCGGCGTCGTTGGCAACACAGTCAGCGTACGGGTTTGCTTAGTCAGCATACACATCATCAGGTTTGGTGAATAGCACTTTGACACGTGGATGGCTTTGTCAGTAGTTTTGGCGAATAGAAATCCGACACGTGGCACTTGTATTTACACTCCTCGGCTGGCGGATGAGTCTGTTCTAACAAAAAGTTTGTTGTGATTCGAACCCACAACCTCCACTTCGCCCGAAACCGCCGGTAACCACAATGCCAAACATAGCCGTCTATATACATATGAGGCCAGTTGGTTTTATTGTTTAACAAATTCGGTATTTGGTTATAATGCGTGGCCGGAGGGGGTTGGAACCGCCGACCACCCTCTCAACAAAAAGGTCTGCTACCGGTGGACCACGCGAGCACTCTGAAATGTATACAGGCATCGGTTCTTTTTGTTATTGTACTGTTAGCCGAATGTCTAACAAATGGCTAAATAAGCCATAAACAAACATAACTATCTCTAACCATAAAACTAAAAGGCCCCTAGAAAACAAATGCATTGTTATACGAATCCATAGGGGGAGTTATGCATTCAATGAAGTGGTTAAGCCTAATAAGGCAAATTTTATGTATAAAAAGGAGGTAGTAGGCCTTTGTTTTCCAAGTCCAGGTGGTGAGAACGAGAGAATGCTCGGGAGATTTTGCAGACATTTCCGCACATCAGAGGAACGTTATGCTGTTGTGCTTGAAGGAGATAGTCCATAAAGCAATTGTAACTGATTTTGGAGTATAATCGGATCGGTCACTCCGTTGGAGAGGGGCCCGGAGACATAGTCCTTAGGGACGAACTCCGTTATCAATTGTGTTTGTCTCCTCTTTATTTTCTCTTTCTTTTCAGTTCATTATCTTGGCAATTATATTATGTTCATTTATTCATTTGAGCATTGTATTAAGTGATCTTTTACGTTATGCATTCTAAAAGCAATTGTCCTAGATCCTAAATAGATCAAGTTGGTATCAGAGCTTTGTGTGTGGCTAGTA
>VDFB02114678.1:0-28635 GCA_007258455.2 Sequoia sempervirens | reverse complement strand
ATGGGAAGGTAACTTGGGATAAGTTTCTACAATTATTTAGGAAGAGGTGGTTACCATAATCTTACTTTGATAAGAAAATGACAGAATTCCAGGCACTCATATAGGGTGGCATGATAGTGACTTAGTATTGGGAGAAATTCTCTCACTTGCTCAAGTACGCACCCCAGTACCAACATGATGAGAGGTTTTGAGTTTCAAAATTTATTTTGGGGCTTAGACCTCAAATTGGAAATGAAATAGATATGCATAATCCGGCCACCATGGATGAAGTTTTTGATGTGGCAATTAAACAGGAGCACAAGCTGCAACAAGCTGCTAACTATAAGAAGAGCAGGGAAGCCAAGTATGGCAATAAGAAGTTCCAGGGAAATTGTCAAGGTAATAACAATCGGGGTGGTCAGAGCAAACATGACAATCAAGGGAATGATAATAGGAAAATCAGAAATCTGAAGAGGGATGGTAGTCCTGAGGACCGCAACGATGGAAATAGGAACAATAACAACAAGAGGGGCAATTTCAATAAAAGGAATGATAATAATAGGAGAGATTTTTCTGACAAGCCCAAAGCACCTCATGGGGGTTGTTATACTTGTGGTGGCGAGCATTACGCCAGTATGTGCCCTCAGAGAAATAAAAAATAGAATAACAGGAATCAACATCATATTCATGCGGCGGTTTACAATCACCAAGTAGATTATCAAGCCACTCCTATCTAGCTATCGGGTAAATTGTTTGGATGCCCTGTTTCTGTTTTGATTGATACTAGTGCTACTGATAGTTTTGTAGATCCTCATGTTTTGACTAAGTTATCAGTTAGACTGAGTTTTATGGTGAATTATTGGAAAGTTCAGTATGGAAACTGGGTAGAGAGGAAGGTAGAGCAATGCATGTATTTCAGTAAACTTGAACTCCCTAACCTTCAAACGCAAGTGAATTTGTATGTTGCACCATTGGGGTCTTACGATGTAATATTAGGGATAAATTGGCTCTCTGAACATAAGGCTCTTGTGGATTGCGAAGAGAAGTCAATAAAGTGTCTTGATGACCGAGGAAACCATGTGGAGCTTTGTGGCATTAAAAAGCCTTTAGAGCTTAGGCAAGTCTCCACCATGCAGTTGAAAAAGGCAAGTCGGCAGGGATGCACTATCTTTGCAATAAAGGTCAAGGACCTTGATGAGAAAGAATCCTCAATTAATGATCATCCCATTCTGAAAGAATTTGAGGATGTTTTTCCTGTAGAGCTAACTGAGCTACCGCCTAGGCGTGTGTTTGATTTTTCTATTGATTTGATACCAAGAGCAGAACCTCAGTCTAAAGCTCCTTTCAGGATGAACACAACAGAATTATTTGAGCTTAAGGCCCAACTGGAGGAATTATTGAAGCAGGGTTTTATTAGACCAAGCGTGTCGCCTTGGGGAGCTCCGGTCATTTTTGTGAAAAAGAAGGATGGGACCTTGAGATTATGCATTGACTATAGGATGCTTAACAAGGTCACTATCAAGAACAAATAGATGCTCCCATGCATTGATGACTTGTTTGACCAGTTGAAAGATGCCAAGGTATTCTCGAAAATTGATTTGAGATCGGGGTACCACCAGTTGAGGTTGAAAGAAGAAGATATTCACAAAACTGCCTTTAGAACAAGGTACGGTCACTACGAGTTTACGGTGCTACCTTTTGGGCTAAGTAATGCCCCTGCAGCTTTCATGAACCTGATGAATAGTGTCTTCCGAGATTGCTTGGATAACTTTGTCCTAATCTTTCTAGATGATATCTTGATCTATTCTAAGTCAGAGGAAGAACATGAAAAGCATTTGAGAATTGTGTTGCAGCGATTGAGGGAACATAAGTTGTATGGAAAGATGTCTAAATGTACTTTCTTCCAATCTGAGGTACACTATTTGGGACACATTATTTCAGCTGAAGGGATAGCGGTGGATCCAGAAAATATTAAGGCAATCATGGATTGGCCAGCACTGCAGAGTGTATCTGAGGTTCGAAGTTTCATGGGTCTCGCAGGTTATTATAGGAGATTCGTTCAAGGGTTCTCGACAATTGCAGCACCCATCACTGCACTGCAGAAGAAAGAAAAGAAATTTGAATGGAGTGATAGGTGTGAGAGAGCTTTTCAGTTGCTTAAGGAGAAACTCACTACTGCACCCATCCTAGTTGTGCCCGATCCGAATGGCCATTTCATAGTTACTACTGATGCATCAGGGGAAGAGGTAGGAGCAGTTCTTATGCAAGAAGGGCAAGTGGTGGCATATGAATCGAGAAAGTTAAAGCAACATGAATTAAATTATGCACCACATGACTTGGAGTTGGCAGCCATAGTCCATGCTCTGCAGATGTGGAGACACTATCTCTTGGGAAAGCCTTTTGAACTAAATATAGATCATGCAGGATTGAGATATATCTTCACTCAACCCAATCTTAATGCCCAACAGAGGCGATGGCTGGAATTTTTGAGTGAGTATGACTTTGGTATTGAATATATTAAGGGTAAGGAAAATAGGGTGGCTGATGCCTTGAGTAGAAGGAGGCACCTTGCAGCCATGGTTACCATAAAATCAAATTTCAGGCAGCAGGTAGTTCAATCCTTACTTGGGGATGAACATTATGAAAGGGTGAAACAAGCCCTAGGGGTGAATTCCTCGGATCGTCGATATGATGGCTATGTATTTTAATCGGATGGGCTCTTGAGATTCTAGAGGCGGATGTACATTCCTAGTTCTGCAAACTTGAGAGAGTTGGTGCTTGAGGAGTTCCACAATGCACCATACTCAGGACATCCTGGTATTACAAAAATGATGGAAGGACTTAGGCCATTGTACTTCTAGCCAGGACTTAAAAGGGATATTACTTCATATGTAGCTCGATGCTTGGAATGCCAGCAAGTCAAGGCTGAGCATGTGCATCTGGCAGGACTCTTATATCCTCATAGGGTGCCAGAATATAAATGGCAGGTTATCACTATGGATTTTATTCAGGGGTTGCCAATGTCTAGGAACTGACATGATACCATCTTGGTTGTGGTGGATAAGTTGACAAAGGTTGCTCATTTCATTCCTGGAAACCTCAAGGATGGTTCAATGGTTTTAGCAAGAAAATTTGTTCAAGAAATCTTTCGTTTGCATGGAGTGCCAAAAACGATCATTTTAGATCGAGACACTCGGATGACTTCTAGGTTTTGGATCACATTGAACTCTTCCCTAGGAACTAAATTGAATTTCAGTTCTGCATATCATCCTCAGACCGATGGTCAGACAGAGAGGGTGAATCAGGTAGTAGAAGATCTTCTCCGCATGTATTGTATGGAGCAGCAACATAAGTGGGAGGAGTATTTGCCTTTGGTGGAGTTCGCTTACAACAACTCCTACCATGCTTCTTTGGGTATGGCACCTTTTGAAGCTCTTTATGGACGTAAATGTCGGACACCCATTAGTTGTGACAGGGTGGAAGACAGAGTTGTGATTGGCCCTGAGATGCTCAGAGAAATGGAAGACCAAATGAAGATCATTAAGGAAAAATTGAAACAAGCTGCGGATAGACAGAAAAGTCTAGCAGACAAGAACCGAAGCTTCAGGCAGTTCTCTGTAGGAGATAAGGTCTTTTTGAGGGTTCGGCCGCATAAGAGTTCAATCTCTTTCGGCAAGAACTCTAAGTTGGCCCCTAGGTTTGTTGGGCCCTTTGATGTTTTGGAGGTGGTGAATCCAGTTGCTTATAGGCTTGCTCTGCCACCAGCTCTATCCCGGATACATAATGTATTTCATGTCTCAGTACTTAAGCCCTACCATCCAGATATTGCTCACATCCTTGATTGGCGTGCATTGCAGGTTCAGGACCCAGGGGTGATTCAGGTGGAGCCCGTCAGGATTCTGGAAGAGCGCAATGTTAAGTTGTGGAATAGGGACATTATGCACTATAGGGTCCAGTTGGACCAGTATTCGGTGGATAATGCCACTTGGGAGAATGCTAAAGATATAGATAGAGTCTTTCCTCATTTGAGATCTTAGCATACTCTTATTTTCTTTCATGTAGAGACTTATGATATACTGGTATCTCAATTTTGTTGTGTGACTTGTTTTTGTTTTAGACATCGAGACGATGTCTCTTCCAAGTGGGGAAGGATGTCACGTCTCAGACTTTGATGTTGTTTTGCCCATGGCTTTGTGTGGATTTATTTTATAAAAGATGGTGTGTGCTAGAGTAATATGATATATTACGATGCTTTGGTGTGTGGAAATGTGAAAAGTATTTACTTTTGAAATTATGAATGCATTTTATTTTGAAAATATGCAAGATAGAACAAAATAGAAGTATTGATTTAATTATTGCTTTGATTTATATCTTTATATCGGTTACTAATACAATTTCGTTGTTGTGTGCCTGAGTGCACTTGAGTTGTAGGTGGTCGAAGACCAAGAGTGTGATTGAGGAAAGAAGGCTAGCTTCCCGACAGGGTAAAAGAGGAAGAACTCTCGGTCACACACACAACACCTAGAATCATATAGTTGCATTTAGGCAATGTCTATTCTAAATGGATTGCTTTGAATTATTTGCAAAATAAATAATAAATGGATAAAATAAATAAATAATAAAATAATAACATAAATGTAATTTAATTATTAATTGTAGCTTTAAAGGATTTATGGTTTTAATTCTATTTAAATTGTGATATTTAAATAATGAATTAATTACAAGTTAGATGGAATACTTGTTTAAGGAGTGAGTATTTTTAAATTACCTTCTAAATCTTTTGTGCAAGAAATTGTAAATGATTTCCTATATTTTTCCTATTTATAAATTTGAAATTTAAGATGCTTATATTTCTTAATTATATTTATTTTAAATTACAAGATTAGGGTTAAATGAGAGAAAGGAAATTAATATTAAAAGGAAAAAGGAATTCCCGTGAAGGCAACGGTTCTTGATTATCACTCTTCTGGAAATTTTATTCTGTAAGATTTTTCTCATGGCTGCCAAGAAGCTATTTCTTTTATCAATTTAGAAGGTCTGGATGAAATCTGGGTGAAGTTAATAGGAAGTTAAGGAATCAAAAGGCAGGAAAGAAGAGGAATTTCTCTAGAAAGACCAGCTCAGGAAGGGGAGGCAATAAGAAATTCTGGACATCTACAGCTGGAGTAATTGCCAGGTTCTTCCATTCTTCTCCTTTTAACCAGTTTGAATTTTAGTATAAAAAATTAGAGAATTTGTGTGAAAGATTTTGAGAAAGTGAATACAAATGCCTGAGAAAATGTCTTCAAGTTGTATTTTTTTTTCTGGGGAAAAACCTTCTATTCATTTGTTTACATTGTGAGAAAATGCCCAATTTCTTTCTTCCAGAACAGAGTATTATTCTTTTGTAATCTGTATTTCGTGATGTTGCCTTCTTTTGCTATTCTTTTGCTATTCTTTTGTACAGAATATTTTGAAAGGAAAGATAGCAAAAAAGAAATTATAAATAGATAGATTTATATATATATATATATACTCAAATTCTGCATATAAACCTTTACCAGACATTAATTTGAAATTCCTTTGGAATGAATTCATTCGCAGTTGACTGTTGGGCGAATTTTTATTTTATGAGTTTGTTACTGTGTGTGTGGGGATTTAACCCAGCCCCGTCCCAAGGGAAGGGACGGCGCTGTGGGGAGGCTCGCGCCCTCCACAGGCCACGGCCTATGGAGAGGGCACGGCCTCCTCACAGTCTGCGCCCTCCCTATGGGAGAGGCGAGGTCTCCAACCTCCTTTTGGGGAGCTAAACATATATCTTGAGCCTTGTAAAATTGCTTCTTTCTATGTGTGTGGCAATAAAACGTGGGGATCAATATATCTTTGTAAATCTATATTATATATATATACACAGCTGTGTATATATATATATATATAACAAGTAAATTTTACTCAGTCATGCATGCTTCAGAAATAGGTGTATATAACTCTGTGTAACATTGAAAACCTCAGAAGTATTTGTGATGTTGGGAATGCAATAATGAAGTCTTTGTGTCATGCAAATCTGAAGTCTTTCTTTTGGAAAATATATATAAACATTCTCACCATTGTGGCATTCAGATTAAATACATTCTATATAAGAACTTACAGTAAAACACACAGATGTCAATATGCAAACCTCTATTTTGTCAGAAAATAGTAGCAATTTTGGTGTTTAATTCATTCAAATTTGACTGAGTTCTTTAATATGAATGATAAAATGCATGTTTATATATACATATATACATAGATTCAACTGTCAAAGTATGAATATATATATATATATATAAATATATAATCATGTAGTTCAATGAACACTGTTTTTATATTTGAAATATTGTTTCAGCCAATGGCAATACACTGAAAATACCATGATGTACATACATTTTTACATTTGAAAACCAAACTTGAACATAGAACACTCAAGAGAGTAGCTTGAAGTGAGAACAGATCTTTTACTAAATAGAAGAAAACATGCTGTCAATGTGAATTTTCTGAGAAAAGAGCAGATTTTATTTTAATACTGAAACTTTACAACCTAATCTCTTTTGTTCAAACATATTAAGATGGAACTCAAAAGATGCTTTGAACCTCTCGTCTGAAATCCAAGTATGAATGGAAATCAGTTTGATAAACATTTTATGATTATGGAAAAATGAAGGAAATTCTTTTTAGAATCAATGAAATGCATGAAGCATATAAGGAAAATGAATAATTTTCTGTTTTTGCACTTTTTACTGTATTCTGGTAACTTCCGGGACAGGATGCCGAAGGTGGATCCACAGAGATGGTAGTTTTACCTTTTCTGAAACTACCACTTGTTTTTATTTATGCTTGGCCAAGCACTTGTACCATTGAAATAGATGGATTTGTTTTAAAAGCCTAGAAATATATGTATTTTGGTCTCTACCACCTCCTATTGCAAGAAATATTTTTTCTCATGCTAGAAATGCATATAGGCACCAGGCATGCATCGAGAGTTCCCTCCTGTTTTACTGTGTCAGGTTGCTAGGCTCCTTATGCAGGGATGGGGATTTCTTCGAGTTAGGAAGGAACCCGGGGAAGTCATGTACTTCATGGTTGGGCAGAAAAGGCGCCTTAATCACACTCTTGGCCCCAGCTCACAAGAAAACTGATGGTGTCATGGCAGTTGGAGGATCAGAGTTTTTATTTTACTATTGATGTACTTGTGTATCCTACTGGAATGGCTTGTAAAGCCCATTGTAAAATGTAATTGTATTTGACACTTGTTACTACAACATTGAAATAGATGTGCTATTAAGATTTTGATGTAACATTGATACAAATGTATTTATTGAAGTTATTGATCTCACTTGAATGTGAATAATTATTTATTGGTTTATTGATCTCTTTTGAGCATGGATGAATATATATATGAACATGCACTAATATACTTTGGCCATGTGTTTAATCATGATGAAATACAATGTTGTTATTTATTTACATGAAATGAAATTTTATTAACTCTTTTGCATAGAGTTTACTTTGGCAACTCTTATTAATGGCATTATTTACTTGTAAACCTTTTAAAGCAAAATGAACTTTTTAAAATGCTTTTGCTCATCTCGCAGCCAAGCATAATACCGTGACATGTTCACATGTAATAGTTGCATACCTCATCACAATGCATCTAGTCCAATTGCATACCGTGTAAAGGACCTCAAAGCATACACAAGCATTTCCCTTTAGGGATGTTTTCTTTGATCAATAGCAACATACCATCTTTGGCAACAAACTTTTTGGCCTTGTTTCCCTCAACATATTGCATACACTGATTAAATATTTGCCACAATATATAAAGTTCCCCTATTTTCCTAATTAACTTAAAGGAAAATGAAAAAATGACCTACTCAAGCAAATAGAAAAAGAGATAAATTGTAATTTCCAAGCAAAAAAAATATGCACTTAAATCTCAACTATAGGAAAAAGAAAAAAATATTTTAAACAAAACAATCTCATTGGCCAAGCAAGTAGTTCAAAAGAAAATGCAATGGATGCAAAAGTAAACATGCCTATTGCATTCAATTTCTTTTGTTATAAAGTACATGCTCTGGAAAATATTTAATCAGGGAATGCATATAGTGCAAGTTTTGATGGCGAGTTGGTCAGTACTGAAGCAATGAATGCATGTTTAATGTATCAAATGTAAAACTCACAATATGTGTTAGAAAACTGGTGCGAACATAGGTAGAGAATGCTTGGTTAATTTGCTTCTTGTTTTCTTATTGTTTATTGAGAAGCTTGCATTTTTTTGGCTGTGGGATGCTGTCTATGAAATTTTTTGTTATGTACAGTGCATGCAATGTGCAACTCGTAAGTGGCTCATCTCTTTATTTTTCACGCTTGATAGTTAGAAGCGTTACAGGGAAAACTGAATAGTTTGACCAATGTCTTCTGGACCGTGGGTACACATGCAGTGAACACACATTTGCTTATTATTTGTTAATTATTTTTTCAAAAGCTTGTGTGTTTTTGGCTATGGGTTGCTCTCTTCTATGTTTTTCATTCTGTGTAGTGCTTGATCTAGGGTGGATCCATAGGAATGGTGTGCAATTGGTCAGTGACTCATCTATTTGTTTTCTATACTTGATGGCTAGAAGCGTTACAGGGAAAACTGAACACATTGAGCAATGTCTTGTGGATCGTGGGCACACATGCAGTGAACACATAGCTAATTCATGGAATCTTAGTCGAGTGCTGGGTTTTTTTTGTGCTTATTCTTGTTTCATTATCGTTTGTTGAAAAGCTTGTGGGTTTTTTAGCTCTTCATTGTGTTTTCGCATGTGGGTACACGTGCATTGAATGCATAGCTAATTCATGAAATCTTAGGCGACTGCTAGATTTTGTTTGTGCTTATTCTCATTCATCTGTCATTTGTTAAAAAGCTTGTGGATTTTTTAGCTCTTGGTTACATTTTTGCATATTCATTATTATGTAAAAGTGCACTGCTGGTGAATGGCGAGCATGTGTGTTTATGATACTTGATAAGTTTGTGAGTACACATGCAGTAAATGCATAACTAATTCATGGAATCTTAGGCGAGTGTTGGGTTTTCTTTATGATTATTCTCGTTTTATTATCGTTTGTTGAAAACCTTGCAGGTTTTGTAGCTCTTCATTGTGTTTTTACATGTGGATACATATGCAACAAATGCATAGTTAATTCATGAAATCTTAGGTGAGTGTTGGGTCTTGTTTGTGCTTATTCTTGTTTGTATGTTGTTTGTTGAAAAGCTTGTGAGTTTTTTAGCTCTTGGTTGCACTTTTGCATGTTCAACTTATATCATTGAAAAGTTGTGCCTAAAACAATAGGCTGCGGCTAGTGGTATGGAACAATCACAATACCATGTAATATGTTAATAGTGAACATGTATAAATGGGAATGCTTTTCTATGCCTCTGTGCACTGGATATCTTCCACACGTTGACTGAGTGCATAGATAGTGAGAATGGAAATAATGTTACATGTAAATGTGTGAGAGTATAGACTGCAAAGAAATTTGTCCTTTGATTAATGTACAAGAATATGATCTACATCTTCTATGTACAACGTTGAGCCATAGATAAGTGTTCTATTGTTTTCAAGACAAATGAAATTTCCAAAAGAAAGATTGGTTTAGTACTAACATGAACAGTTTATTAATCTAATGATTAAATTTTTGTAAAATATATAATTCCCTCCTATTCTCCTAATTTACTTTAACAAACATGAATAATAGGCCTATTCCAACTAATAGAAAAAGAAACAAATAGTTTATTATCTATCAATTGAAAATGAAACCATTGCAATAGTAATATGCTCCTTGCCTTGAGCTACTCCATGTCATATGTTATTTTATATTTCCTATGTACAGATGTCTATGTTTCTGAGATTACATGCAAACAACGTTCATATGTTTGATAGGCTATATATTAAGTGTAATATTAAACATTGATCTTAGAATTGATTATAGTGCTAAACAATTTATGTTCTTGCTCGGGGGTTTGCTCAGAGCCCTCAAGGCTCCATGATACAATATGGTAGGGTAGAGAGCAATCCTTCTTTTAATGTGTTCCTAATCCTGTTGCTTTGTTGCTTATAGAATTGGTTATACATTGAGACAACACGATCCATTTTTTTTAATCTTTGACCAATTTTTTTATTATATGTGGACATGTATGCATGTGAAATTATTTACAAACAACATTCAACGTGAAGAACCCATTAAAATAAAGAACCCGGTTCAAGTGAAATGCATTTATAGATTTGATCTTAAAGCATATTCATGCTTCCCTGAAATTCTATTAGTATCTAATCAAGGTGTAACAACAATTTCTTCACTTGAATTGGGTTCTTCATTTGTACTGGATATATTTATTGCTCACGTATCCACTAGCCTTTTAGCAAAATTTGCAAACTTTGTATTTAATGTCTAAATGTTTTCAAAAAATTATCACTTTTGTCTATTTTTTTGCAAATTTATCATATGTTTATGTGTTTCATTTATATGACTAACGTGTTATATGTTAGTTTTGTGAACTATGCAGTCCTATAATGCATTAACTATGTATTCATTGCTTGGGGAGCCATCACTCTATAAGAAAAGCTTACAATTTTTTTATTTAATGTCTAAATGTTTCCAAAATTTATTGCATTAATCTTTTTTTGTTTGCAAATGTTATCATGTGCTTCTAGGTTTCATGTTTATGAATAACATATTATGTGTCATGCACTATGCTCATTTGTTTAATTTTTTGCACTCACAGGAACCATTACTTTCAATTGAAGCCAAATACAAAGATCTATCTGACTGCGAATATCTCTCACTCTTGAACAACAAACTAGAAGGTCAGATTCTTGTATCATTCTTTTCCTTTCTTCCCAATGCATTTTAAGCCTTGCAATGTGTCTATAACACAAAACTATTTTTTGAGCAAAAAAAAGTTACTTTTGTAATCAAAATAATGCATAATTGCAAACATGTCATATGCAATCCATATCCAATGTTTCACCATGAACACTGACTACACTGTGTAATTTGAATATATTTTCTCCAATTTATTTTGCCATTTATTGCACTAGCTTTAATATTTATTTGCTTATAAGAAAATTAGCACAATTGAAACACATAATAAATTTTTGAAAATAGTTGTAACTCATTGCAAAGCAGCAAATTATCATGCCTAGCATGTTCAGTGTCATGGCTTGTGCTGATTTTTTTGCATTCTACTTGTGACAGGAACCATTTCTTACAATTGAAGTGTAGGAAAAAGATCTTTTTCTCTGCAAATCGACTTGGTTCCTTAACAACGGGCTTTAAGGTCAGATTCTTGTACCATACTCCCACCTTGTTTACAATGAAATTTAATTCTTCCAATGTATCTTAGAATTATGTATTGGAAGAATTATGAACAATAAAGGAGAATACTTGTTCAAGAATTTGACTTCCCAAAGAGACAGATGAGCATAATGTATGACATGTCATGTAATTCATAGACATGAAACTATTTTTTACTTTCTACCAAGTTACTTTTAAGGAACATAATATACTGGTGTTAGTGATAGGAACCAATCCCAATATCTAGTAGACTGTGGTTGCTACAAAAACCAAAACTCTTTTACATTGTTCACTAGGCACTTCTCCACTACACACAAATAGAATCCATTCATTTTGGATTTATTGTTTCAATAGGCAGTAGCATGCAAGCAAAATCTGTGAAATCTGGATTCTATGTCTAAATGTTTCCAAAAATTTATTGCAGTGGTCTATTTGGCTTATTTGCTTAGAGAAAAATGACTTCAGGGGCACTCAATGCATCAACTATGTGTTCATTTCCTATGTCATGGAATTTGCTCATATGTCTACTTTCTAACGTTAACAAGAACCATTGCCTATAATTGCAGTCAAGAGAAACTATCTATATGGCTAGATATATACTTGATTGTTCAACAAAAAAAGGGAAGGTCATATTATTCTATCGTTGTTCCCTTTTCTTTGGAATAAATTTCAAACGTTCCAATTTGCCTAAAAATAATATATTTCTAGAGTTATAAAGAGCAAAGCAAAAGTGACTTTCAATAATTTTAGTTTCCAAATGGATAGATGAGCATACTAAATGAATGTCATGTCATCTAATCCACAAACATGGAACTATTTTTGCCCAGAAGGAACTTACTATTGCAGTAGTTGATTTTTTTTTTTTAAAATAGCTGCTAATAGGTCACTGGTTGATCAAGCAATAAACACATGCTTAATGCATTCAATGCCACCCACTTTCCTCAAGTTTTCCCCTTGGCCCTTGTAACAACAAAAAATACTTTTAGTTACAAAGTATGATAAACCAACATCGAAGCCATTTGCCAACAACACACTTCTACAGAATATTGAGCATGTAAAAGTGCAACTGTCAGCTAAAAATGCATAAGCCTTTCAACAAACAATAAAGAAACAAGAATAAATAGAAATAAAACCCAGAACTTGCCTAAGATTTCATAAACTACCTATCCATTCATTGCATGTGTACCCACAAGTCCTCCAACACATCTTACACAGATTACTTTACAAGCTTTGCTAACAAACCAATGGCTAGTCAAGCAATTAACATACAATTAATGCTTTCAATGCACCCATAGTCCAGAAGACCTTGTTCAAACCATTCACTTTCCCCTGTAATGCTTTTACTTATCAAGTATCAAAAACAAATAGAGAAGCCACTCACTAGTTGCATATTGTTCCTATGGATCTTCTCTCATTCAATCACTCCACAGAATCCCAGATATAGAAGACAACACCACGCAACCAAAAACAAGTAATCTTTTCAACAAACAATAAACATATAATAAGCAAAAACTAGCACTCGCTTCATATTTCATGAATTGGCTATGCATTGTCTGCTTGTATTCACCCCAACTATCCAACACATATCATGAGGCTTGCATTTAATGCATTAAACATGCATTCACTGCTTCAGTTCCAACCAACCCGCCGCCAAAACTTGCACTATATGCATCCCTCAATTAAATATTTTCCACTATATATAATGTCCCCCTATTTTCCTAATTTACTTAAAGGAAAATGAAAAAGAAAGCACACTGTTATGCATTAATAAATGAATAGATTTGTTTCAAGTCCATATTTGTTACAATCTCCTTATTTACAATTGAAACATAAAAAACAAAGCATTGCTTTGCTAAAAACGTGTATTGCTCTAGCACTTATGATGTTCACTGAGCATTGATTGATTTATGTCTATGAATTACATTTAACATGTCATCCACTATGCTTATTTGTCCAAAATGTCTCTGTATCAGGATATGTTGTTTACAATTTTAGTGGGAGACAAATATCTACACTACCCCAAATATAGTCAACTGTTGAACAAGAAAATTGTAGGTAAGATTATTTGATCATTGTCCTTCTCTTTTTGCAATGAAACATTTTCATGTCTATGCAAAATATCAACTTCGCTCTACTATACATATGTGCAAAGTAGTAAATATTTCACATTCTGAATGAAGACAAGATATAAGAATATAGAAATAATAGACATTAATAACTATGAATATGAAAGCTACTCACTAGTATGCCACATAAACAAATTCCTTAAAAATAACGATCTTACTACAACAGACATTCAAATTAAATGTTCAAAATTATTTCTTTGATTCTTTACAAATGCTGCTAACCAATCATTTATAGGTTCTTATATATGTAATTTACTATAACTGTATCTATAATGGAATATGTATGTGCATATATAAATGTCCATTATGTCTATATAATAACGTTCTTGTTTCATGGAAGTGTTGCGTGCAACTATTTGGGACAATTGTTGAGAAAAAAAAGGATTGTTGTAGCAAGGCACAAAAAACACTATTGAAGAAAAGTAATGCACTGAGCATGAATGAGTTGAACCAAACAAAAACCAGGAATTCATAGTGGGCTCTGCATTCAGATTAAAACCCTTCATTGTATTCATGCTTTTTGTTTGGATTCCACTCATTCAAACTGGTGTATTTGGCTTTTGGAAAAAACATGTTTTGTACTCAATGGTTATCAAACTCCTTCTACAAACGCACATGTATTTGGACAACAACATCAGAAGGAAAGTAGCTGCACTTTAACAAACTAGCCAAATTTCTATCATACTTTATACTATTCCATCATGTAAACCCTAGGAAAATGCATTTTCAACATCTTGTACAATACTATAGACAAACATAAGCACATATGATCAACACATGCTCTAATGTACTCTCTAATGCTATATAATTGCTTTGCAAAAATGATGGAACAAACAAAAAGACCAACACAACAAATGTAACACATGGAAAAAGACATAAGAAAATGGTAAACTTATTTTATTAACCTATCATATTCATGTATCCCTCAACCACATATAAGATTTGCATTTTCCTCTGTTCTTTCATAACAAAAGTGAACAGGTCGATATCAATCAAAGACTTAAATGAAAAAAAGATTTGGTGACACATTCGAAGGTGACATTCTTGTTGTCTACAAATCAACATTGGATAAAGACAATGAAACAAATTAGGTACTACGTGCAGATCTCACAGACCTTAGAGTAGAAATGACAATCATGCTAAATATCAGTGGAAACCTTGTGCAACAACATCAACACAAGATAATTCCAAGAATAGGAATTTCAATATCAGGTTTCCAAATTGCACGTAAAATAGTTGATGATAAAGGGGACTGTGGTTGCATATTGGTATTGACAGAAACTAGCACAGTGAAAGCATGCCTCAATTTTCTAAAGACTATTACTTTATTCCAGATACAGCTATAGGCCAATTACTAGCAATCACAGATCAAAATCCAACTGGAACAATAGGTGCTTTGGTTGTTGGTGCTAACAGAGTTGGTAGCCAATATGCTATTGATATCAAGGATGGAAAAGTAGAATTTGACAGAGCACAAGTACAAATCTCTACATACCATATGCCACTAATCCATTTTCACCCATTTCTATACCATTTTTCCCTCTACTAAAATTTCTTTGTGACAATAACTAAGTTTCTCTTTGCCATACAGTTGCAACTGCATTAATCATAAAAGCAGAACGAAAGCAATGCTTACCGGAAAGTAACTACCATTAGAGTTGTGGAACGGAACGAAGGAGCTCCCGGCAAATTCTTTTCAAAGTAATCACCAAAGGCACCATGGATGAAGAAATTTTTAGGCCTGATCAGCGATTTTGGTACCAGGTGGATAACAAAGAAGCACAATGGAAGAAGCTAGTGCGTCTGGTCAGCGTTTATGAAGCTTAGATTTTATAGTATCTTTGATTTGCTTTCTCAAACAAGCTCTTTCAAACCCACACTTATAACAATCTACATTTACATGTTTCAAGTTTTGAGGACATTGAGAGCGACAAACGCACTTTCAAATCCATTCAAAGCTTTACTTAAAGAAACTAAAATTTTATTCGATGCATGGCCGAAGTCTTTTAACCAACCGTCCATTAAATGCTTACCAAAATGACCTAAATAAACAATATGAAACTTGGTTGGGATACAAGTTGTAGCTTTTAGTCCTTTGATGGAGAGTGGGGTATTGTTAAGTTACTACGCGCTTCCACCAGCTCACGCGGATGAATTGTGTCATACTAAGCATTTTGTTACGGGACTTTGTCTTTTATTATGCTTTTATCTGGCCGCTTTATTAGATCGCCAAAGTGCTTATGGCCATCCCTTCAGCAGTTCCTATTGAGTTCATCTTGGTGTTGGCGGTTTGGCCGGCTTTTCTCCAATAAGCTCCCCCCCCTCACGAGACAAATGTCCCCAAAATTTTGTTTTTAAAGTGTTTCATGAGGTATGCATTCTGACTCACCTGCTGATGTGGTTTTACCTTTACCTGAGTTTGATTCTGCTTGTCAATGGCTTGAAAGTCACACCCTTGTTGGGTATTTTGTTGGGAGAACCCCCCCTGAAAGTGTGCTTAAAGAATGGGTCAACAAGGCCTAGGTCCCTCATGGGGTCCACCTTGAGATGGTCCAAAATATTACCAAGGGTTTTTTCTTGTTTCGCTTTTCAGAAGTTAGCCATGTGTAGGCCATTTTGGGTCATGACCCCTAGTATGTCCGGTCTTCCCTTTTGGTTTTCCATGCCTGGACCCGTGACTTCATTGTCTCGAATGAGACCAAGCTCCAGGTCCCAGTTTGGATTGAGTTTCTTAGTCTTCCTTTGCCCTATGTGCCTTTTTTGAATCATATTGCTTCCTCTCTGGGGAAAGTTATTTGTGTGGAGCCGGATAGGTTCTTCCAAGCCCATCCCTAGAAGAGGGTTTGCGTGGAAGTTGACCTTTCCCAAGATTTGAAAGATACCATTGATATTCAAATAGGAACTCTCCGACATACCTAGAAAGTTACTTATTTTAATCTACCCAACACGTGCTATCGGTGTCAGTCCGCAGACCACAAGATCAAGGACTACCCTTTGGCAGTGCCTCATACACCATCTCATCCATGGGAAACTGAACAATCTCGTCAAGCAGATTCTTCTGCTCCTAAACAAGACTCTGCCTGGACTACAGTCACAGGTCATAGGAATAAATCTTCTGGTTTTGCGTCAGCTTCCCAAGCAACCGAACCGGTGAAAAATGTTTCAAACCCTTCTCAGAAGGGGACGGTTCCGGGCAAGGTCGATAGTGTGCCTCTTCAGCCTCGGCCTAAGGCCACGCCTCAACTCGCTACCATCATGATGGCCCAACCGCATAGTTCTGCTCCTGGTTCAGGAGCCCAAAGGTGCTCTCGAAGCCCCTCTCCGCCTAGGGAGGAAGGGGAATATGTTCAGGAGAAACAAAGGATTTCCTCTCCTTCTATCGAGGTTGGCTCGGTTCCGCCAGAATTTTTACAGAATCGTTTCTCTTCTCTGAATGGAGAGGAATTAGAGTTCGATGATATGGATGCAGTTCTTCCATGAATTTTCTCTCATGAAATGTTAGAGGTCTTACTGACCTCAGAAAATATATTGTCAGAGATATTTTGAAAAAGTTGACTGGTATTGATATTCTGTGCCTCCAGGAAGTTAAAATTTATGGTTTTTTGCTTGCTTCGGCTTGTTGGTCTATCTGGCTAGCCAGTTCTATGTTCTGTACCACCCACAAATCTGGGTGTGGAGGAGCTGTCACTATGTTGTCTCCACGGTGGCACTCTAGCGTGGTCAAACATGGGTCTGATCCCACGCAGCGGCTTGTCTGGATCCTACTCAATATTGATAATCATTCTTTCGGGGTCATTAATGTTTATGCCCCAAATGATGCTGTGGAACACTCTTTACTCTGGCGATGGATTGCTGACTCATTGCCGGTCGCCACCTGGATTTTATGTGGGGACTTCAACATGGTTGAGATGGCCTGTGATAAAGATGGCATCCTGCCCTTCAGATGGGCAACTGGCGAATGTGAGGCATGGTTTTACATGCGTAATAAATTGGGGATTTTTGATCCCAATATTGGCCGCTGCCATTCTCATTCTCCCTGGCACACCTGGTGCAATTTCAGGGCTGGTTTTGACAGAATTTTTAAGTGCCTCAATTGTGCCATGATCTCGGCACAATCATTTTTCTCCTTCGCCAACTCTTCTCTTCTGGTTAAGCCGATAATGGATGTGATGTTGTCTGATCACTTCCCCATCAGTTTTCACATTGAATGGGAGACTAGACAGCCTCGCAAGTACAAGACACAATTCTTCCTCAACACTTCTCTTCTCGGCCATAAGGCCACCTTGGCCCACATTCACAGAATTTGGAACTTGGAATGTAGGCCAGATCATAGTACTGGCTGGATTACGTGGTGGAATGATGCCATCACCCGTACCGCTCACTTCTTGCGCATTTATGGGCGCTAGCTGGCCATCTTTCGCCGGTGGTCTTACGAGGCAACCATAGCTGATTTGCTCTCAACCAACAAGGCCTTAGCGGCTAGCCCTTTTTCTCCAACTTTGCAAGTTAAAGTTGCAGAATTATGACACAAAAATCAAGTTGCAGACAACTACACTGCTAGAGGTGCGCAAATCACGGCCCGTTTGCATTGGCTCAAAATTGGGGATCATGCCTCCAAGGAGTTTTTCTTGGCCTTGCATGCCAGGCACTCCTCTCCAGGCATTAAAAAGATTAAAGATGGCGTACAGGTCCTTTCGGAGCTTCCTGACATTCTGCAGGCTTTTGTGCGTCATTACAAGCAAGTTTTCACTGCCCAAGACCCCACGCCTGAGCGCTAGCAGGCCCTCCAAGACTACCTTGCTGTCGTGCCACATAGGCTGTCTGCAACCCAGAAGAATTTTTGTGACCAGTTGCTTACGCCTGATGATTTGAAAGAGGCTTTACATTCCATGATAGATGATAAAGCCCCTGGGCTTGATGGCTTTCCCTGTGAATTTTACAAAGCTCTTTGGGACTGTGTGGGTCCCGACTTGTTTCAGGTCTATTTAGAGGCTTTTCATTCCAATTCTTTAGGAGAGCTAATAAATAAAGGGAATATTAAGTTCATACCTAAAGTCGGTGATCCTGAGGATATTTGTAATTGGAATCCTATTACGCTCCTTAATGTCTCTTATAAAATCATTGCTAAAGCTCTTGCTTTAAAAATCCGCCATCTTCTGCCCCTCATTGTGCATCCGGAGCAGACTAGGTTCATCAAATCCAGGTATATTCTAGATAATATCATCGCCGTCTGGGAAGGCATGGAGTGGGCTCGACGCTCCAACCAAAAAGATTTATTCATTAAGATTGACTTTGCCAAAGCCTATGATCACATTGAATGGCCTTTCATTCTTGCCATGTTGCAAACTTTGGGTTTTGGGCCCAATTTTATTTAGTCTATTCGAATGCTCTTTGCGGATGCCTCGGCCTGCATCACCATCAATGGTCGACAGTCCTCTACCTTTGGCCTTTTCTGTTCCATTCGGCAGGGTTTCCCTTTGGCTCCCTTGCTGTATGTGCTTGCCGTTGAAGGGTTTGGTTATCTGTTGGCTAATGCGGCCTTGTTGTAGTGCGTCAAAGACATTTTGTTGCCAAATCCTAGTTGCAATTACTCAATGGTCACTTTGCGGATGATTCCTTTCTCACTCTCCTGAAGTAAGAGGAGACCATTCATGAGGTGCTCCAGTGCCTTAATGTGTTCTGTCTTGCGTCTGGCTCTGCCATTCAGTGGCACAAGACGCTTTGCTATCGGTAGTCTATCCTACCTTGCCTTGCTTGGCTGCAACCTCTTGGCTAGAAGTGGATCGGGCCAGGCGAAATTTTCTAATTTTTGGGCATTCCTTTTGCTTTCCAAGCTTCTCTGGCAGAGCTTTGGCAAGTTGTGCTTGCTCGGGTGGAGAAAAAGCTAACTTACTGGATCACCAAACCTCTTTCTTTGGCAGGGAAATTCCAGATTTGCTCTAAAGTTTTGGCTGCTACCCATGTTTATTATTCTTCTTGTTGGGCTCCTTCTAAAGTTGCTTATAGCAAGCTTGAGAAATTGCTTCGTGATTTTCTTTGGGCCTCCTCTGATACTCATCATGGCTTCCATCGTGTTGTCTGAGATTTCTGTTGTCTCCCCAGGGACTCTAGAGGCTTGGGTTTGCTCTCTACCTAGAGGTAGGGAATTTCTCTATATGTCAAATGGGTGATTCGTGCTCTCACGGGTGACGAGGCTTGGAAAATTCTCCTTCGCTACTGCATTCAGTCTGGTTTCCCCACCAGCAGCCCTGCTTGGAAAGGAATTGGCCTCCAGACCCTTTTGGTTATGAAAGAGCCGGTTCAGATAATTGGTACGTTTGTTGCCAAAAGCATTTGGCATGCCTGAGAATCTGTCAAACCCTAGCTCCGGTGGTCTGGCTCCGACTTTCAGGATGGGCTCTCCCTAAACCAGCACAATGTGTGGTGGTCACCCCTTTTTTCCAGAAATGATCAGCGTTTGGCTAAAGTACCTTGGCTTAAAGCTCTCAGATTTCACAAGAAGGGTATCCAAACCCTCCATCAGCTTTTTCTCAGACCTTCCATGCGCATCATGCATTGGGACGAGTTTCGTGCCTTATATAGTTTTCATAACCAGGACCGTGCTACTTTTGAGGGTTTGGTGAGTGCTATCCCAGATGAGATGCTTCACAAAATTGGTATTCGTGGGCCCAAACCATGGTGGAAAGACTGGAAATGGTACCCAAATACTCCTTTGAGAAACTACAAACCTCGGCTTGGCTACAGGTGGCTTTCGCCTCACTTTCCTATGATCCAGAGTTTGAATCAGAGGTGGTTTCTCCAATCTCCAGCTCCTGTCTGGCGTAAACGATTTTCCAACACTTGGTCTGCAAGTGTTGAGTTGAAGCTTGCCCATTTTGCCTGGTGTATTCTTTTCCAGGGCTTGCCGGTGGGCTCTCGACTTGTTCATTTGGGGGTTCTGGACCCTCGATGCCCGTTATGTGGGCAGTCTGAGACTTTTAAGCATCTCTTTTGGTTTTTCCCTCAGACCCAACAGTATTGGACCTGGATACATGATTTTTTTCGGCCATTTCGGCCGAAGCCGTTCTCTTGGCACATGATTCTGTTGGAGGATTCACTTAGATTCCCAACAAAGTATACCCAGCTTTGGCACACTTTTAGGGTGGAAATCCTTTTTACTATTTGGAAGGAAAGAAATGCCTGCATATTTTCTCATTCTCAAATGGATTGTCAGATTTCTATGTATTATAAAGCTATTATTTGCTCTAATGTATTATTTTAGATACAGGTGCAAGCCAACAAAGTGGCGTTAGAAGTTGCTCACCTCAAGTTCCTCTCTTGGACCATTGGAAATTTCCGTGCTGGCCCTGGAGTCCCGACTCACCCTCCTCCTCCCATGCAGTGCAGCCCTCCGAGGCCCGGTGGTGGTACCTCTCACCCCACTCTCGGCCTCGCCTCCGGCGGGACTCCCGCCCCCCTCGGCGTGCTCGTTCTCCTCCGCCGCGGGCTGGCCAGGGGTGGTTCTCTGGTGGGCCGTTAGGGAGTGGTGGCGGTTGCCCCTCTGATGCTGCTCCTGTTCCTGGTTCTGCCTCTGGTTCTGGTTGGCCAGATACAAGTAAAGTCTTTCCGCGGCTGGCCCTTGCAATCTCGCCCCGGCGCGAGGAAGAAGTTAAAGAAAAAGATGACGATGGTTGGGCTCCTCCTGACGTCAATCCTGACCTCACTGATGTATGGGGGAAGAAGGATGATAGAGACCCTCCTGGCTCTGCTGGCACTGCCTTGGCCGCTTGATGGCCATCTTTTACTATTTGTTATTTTGGACTTTTGGGCTTGACCCATGATTTTTTGATTTTCTGGGCTCTGCCTATGTGACCTTCGGGGTGTGCTTTCTTACCACCCAATTTTTTTTTTTGTGAATATGTATTTAATCTGCTATTAGCCTTAAAGTTAAGCGGCTTATTTCATCAAAAAACTACACTTTCGATATGCAGTTATAGGTTCTACAATTATGGAATGCTGCAAGAGAATGGTGCTCACTGCAACCAATGTGACATACTTGAGTCAGTTACATATACTTACTCCATCCTCAAACTATCATCATAACAAATGAAAAGCAAAAAATCCATTATTGGTTAAGAAATTGTGTCGGCTGCAACAACTCTTTCCACCTTGAAAACATGAAATCGAAGACTACATCAAGGGACAAATCGGAAGTTGTATTTGCACTGTAAGATTTGTTTTAAAAGTCCATTTCAAGCTCAATCAAAACAATGTCATTACAGGCTATTTGTGACTAAATGAGCATCATATGCTACAACAAGGTACACAAAATCACGATACAAATACTTGCTTTTGTCCTCAATTTGCAAAATATGTTTAAAATTACACATAGGAGAATGGTTCACATACCCAATTCTATCAAATGCCATTGTAAGATGGCGAGGAACAAACACAAACACACAGTGAACTTACGATATTGCACCAAGTGGCTCCCTTTAATGCGGCTTAGGTTCCTTGTTGTTTTGGCCTATATGAGTATATTTCATGTTATATGGATTAAAACTTTTAGCATCTCTCACTTTACACTCAACATGTTTTCCTTTATATATTAGACAATGCTTAATTTTCTCGTTTCTCACTTCAGATAGCTTAAAATCCAATAACATGGCTTGTAAATATGCTATATTTACTATTGCAGTTATTGCATTTTAATATCAGATAGTTTATTACCCAATCAATTTCAAAAGTTTATAATATTTTTCTACCTTCCTAAACTTGTAAATTCAAGTACATTTTTCTCATAACAATCGGAATTTACTTTATAACAAAGCATAGAAGAAAAACTAATGGTTCATTTTATATTTACATTGTTCAACATTCTATATTTTCTACTTCTCATTCTTGATATCTACAAGTTTTGCTCGCTATTATAGCAAAAATTCAATGGTTCATTTGTTTAAGTAAATTAGGAAAATAGGACATTATGTATCATGAAAAATATTTAATTAGTGGATGCAAATTGTGGGGACTTTGGCAGTGGGGTAATGGGTACTCAAGCAGTGAATGCATGTTTACTCCATTAAATGCAAATTGTGTGAGATGTGTTGGAGAGCTACTACATATGGAAGCAATCAATGCATAGTTAATTCATGAAATCTTAGGCTAGTACTAGGTTTTTTTTGTGCTCATTATCGTATGTTTGTCATTTGTTGAAAAACTTGTGAGTTTTTTAACTCTTGGTTGCGCTAATTATAACTACAAGTATTGCTTGTTGCTAAAAGTGCTAACAGGGAAAGTGGGTGCAGTAAATTGCATATGATTGGAACAAGGTCGTGTGGACTGTGGGAGTAGTAAATGTGTTAATTATATGTTTATTGCTTGACTGGCTACCAGTCTATCAACAAAGCTCAGAAAGAAAATTGTTCGAGTTGTGTTGAAGGGCTGTTGTGTACAAAAGTAGTGAATGCATAGTTAATCCATGAAATGTGAAGTGAGTATTGGGTTTTATTTGTGCTTTATCTTGTTTGTTTCTTGCTTGTTAAAAAGCTTATGTGTTTTTATCTTTAGGTTTCGTTCTTGGATGTTTGCTATTTTGTGACACTGCACCATGAGCAAGTGACTAGTTTCTATGTTTTTCATGCTCTGTTGCTGTTACAAGGGTTAATAGGGAATGCGTGCGAAAATTTATCATGTTTGTCTATTTTTTTACAAATTTTAAAGTTGTTTCTATGGTTCAGGTCTATGAATAGTGTATTATTTGTCATGGGATTTTCTCATTTTTTTTTAATTCTGTCATATGCCCCTATAATTCATTTCCTTATAAGCAAAGTAGCAAAAATAGAAATACATGATAAATTTTGTAGATAACTGTAATGCATTTTATTAATCTGCTCAATAGCAAATTCAAGGCTAAGGGAAAGGTTAGCTACCAAGATTATGAGCTCAAATTTTTGATTCTTGGAAAACTAATGTTGATATTCTTTCTCCTCTTAAGCCCACTAAGGGGCCTAGAGATGGTATCCATTGGAACCTCCCTCCTCCTGGTTGGGTTAAAATTAACTTTGATGGGGCAGCCAAGGGTAATCCTGGGCCAGTTGGGTGTGGGGGAGTGATAAGGAATGAGAATGTATTTTTTATTGTTGTAGTGGCTATCCCCTTGGGTACCTAGACCAACCACATTGCCGAAGCCATATGGGTGTTTCAAGTTTTGAATCTTGCTCGTTAGTTGAATTTTAAAAATGTGTGGCTTGAAGGGGACTCGAATAATATCATACAATGTATAAAGGGCCTTCAAAAACCCTCATGGACTATAGAGGATTGGATTAATCTTTCCAAGGGGATTATTAGTAACTTTGAGAAATGCTATATTTCCCATGCTTATAGGGAAATTAACACGGTGGCAGACTTTTTTTCCAACAAAGGTGTTCAGGCGAAGGATAAGGTGAAATGGAAAATGAGTGATGAGTTGGAGGCTTACGTCACTGCGTTACTTATGTATGACCAAATTCATGGGAAGGTTCAAACTCCCCCTACCAACGTATGATTATTGAGTGTCTTTTCATGCAGTCTTGGGACTGTTATTCAATTATTATTCATTGTTGGCCGAAGCACAACAATATTAATTCCTATTCTAATTTTTTGTGCTTCGCACGCTTTCTGGGTATTTTGACTACCAGTTTATTTGGTTTCCAGAGTCTTCTTAATAGGCCTGCAATTGTACCAACATGGGTGGTGAGAGTCGCAGGGTGGAACCGATGAACTGTGAGGAGCTAAGAAGTAATACTAAGGTTTGGGAGATGCTGGAGAAGGGCGGGATAACCATTTTTATCTAAAAATTCCATGGCTAGGATCCAAACGCCACTAGATTTTTTTCCAAGGAATGGAAGGATGGCGAGATCAATTTGTTTGGGAGAAAGGTTGTTATTGATGAGAAATTAATTGTTGAGGTCATGGGGCTTTCCATTGAGGACATCAAGTTTTACAGGCACATGAAACTCTCTGACCAGGCTGTGCAAAAATTTCCAAAGACTGAGAAGGAAAAGGAGGACCTACGAAGGACTACCAAAAGCTATTACGATTTTGTGAAGATTGTCTCGCATTGGAGGAAGGTGTTGAATGTGCTTATGGAGTACATTACCCTAGACAGTCGTTACACTAGGGTTTTTGGGTACCATTTTGTGCTCCTCAATCATTTCCGACATTAGGTTAGGGTTTCTTTTCCTTTCAATATTGCAACTTGTGTGAATTCCAGTCTACAAAACTATAGTCAGAACCTAATTAGGCATTCTATCCTCCATGAGGGTCTGCTTGTTTTAATCTATGATCATTTTAAAGCTATGTGGGCTCTATCCCACTAGATCCCTTCTTATTGGGGAAGGGTTGCAATTAAGGGGAAAGGTAATTCTAGTGTCTCTCCCTAGAAGAAGGGTAAAAGAAAGGTCTTGAAGGATCCCTCTTATGATGCTAATGAGGAGGATTCATAGTCAACCCCTTCTTCAAAGTATTCCAGTTACCCTTCCACTGACAGAGAGGATAGCCCTCGTTATCCCAGTGATCTCAAGGTGGAGGACCATTAATTTAATGTTGAACATGAATTTCCTGATGACATTATTGCTATTGCCCATAATGGGTTTGTGGATTTCTTCCGGTTAATCAGATGGGTGTTTTTTGAGATTGAGGAACTTAAGCTGAATTAGAGAGCTATGAACAATAAAATGGAAAAGGATGATAAGAATGACAGTAATAATGAGATAGAGAGAAGGTCACTGATTTATGGACTCAGGAAGAAAATAAATATATGGTGGAGTTCCTTAAGAAAATAGTTGAGGATTTGCAGCATTTTAAGAGTAACCATTATGGAAAGCTTTCTGATATGGAGGAAAAGATGAGGAATATAAAAGATTCTATCCATAAGGTGTTGGAAATGAGCCACAAAATTTTAAAATCAATGACAAAGACCATGAATACGATGGTTCAAAATTTGGAAAATGCTTATCAGGTCAGGATGACAGTGTATGTGGATGCTGAGAAAGAGGAAAGCTAGGTGGAAGGTGGGCGGCCGAGTAACAGAAGCAGAGCGCACCTGAAGAGAAAGGATGACCAGGCATTTGTGAATATTCAGGAGATTAAAGCTACTTTTAAATATGAATAAGAAACTTGGCGAGGGAAGCGTGGAGATCCTCGGGAATGTCGGCCTAGTGGCTCTGGAATTTGGTGGTTTTATTTGGATTTTTCTTTGGTATTGCCTTGGGATGTTCCTTGTTTTCTTCTTTGATGGCAAAGCTGCTTGTTTTTCATGGTCCTTTTTAATGTTGTATCTTTCTCTTGTTTACTATTAAAGGGTTTCGGGGGTCCCTTCAAATCATGTTTGTTCCTTAATCAAAAACTGTAATACATTGCAAAACAGTCAATGCATAGTTAATGCATTAAATACTATGTCAATAGTGGCACAATTGTTATGTTTTGTAATCCTAGGGTTACGTTGCACAATTGTTATCTTATGTAAGCTATGATTTGTAAATACTATGAAGAACATTTTGTAAATTAATTGTTATGGCTCAAAAGAGTTTGTTAGCTATTAAATACTTGCAAAAATAGATAAAGTTCTATTTTGCTAGTTTACTAAAACAAAAATGAGTGATAGGCCTGCTGGCATTTAATGCATTAGTTGTAGATTGATTGAAAATCCTACCATTACCAATCTACATTATACAATTGCAATAATAAATTGCTTTCATCGCAAAAGTCACTTTCCTTTCAACAAAATGACATGCACATGAAGTGCATGATGGGAATAAAGCCGATACAATTTACAGTAAAGAACTAGTTTTAGCATTTTCATTTGTAATACTTGCTTGGCCAATGAAATTTGATTATCTTGCAGCAAGTTTACTATTGATTTTACTTTCAGTAAATTAGGAAAATATGGAAAAATTATATACTTAGCATTTATGAACATATTTTGATCTATGAAAAGCAGTATTTATATGTTTTGCTACTGGTATCAAGCAATCCCAATACCTTGTAGTTTGTGAATGGTGAACAACTGTAAACAATAATGCTTGTGTATACTTTGTTGTGCTGCACACGTTGTCAATGTGAACTAAGTCCACCAATGGTGAGAATGGCAAAGGTGTTACATGTGAACATGTGAGAATATAGACTTGAAACAAATTTGTGCCTTGATTGATGCATTGCAATACTAGTATGTTGTTGCTATATAAAGCAATATTGTTTTCAATCTTCTTCACTGTAAAGGCTTACAATGCATTAGATGTGGCTTGATTGCTTTGATAGGCACTAACCTAATAGCAAAGCCTGTAAAATTTGGATTTCATGACTAGATATTTGATTGTGTTGTTCTGTTTCACTTCAGTATCTTTCATTTGGTTGCCAAAGCTAGCACAAAAATAATTTATTAATATTTAAACCTCTAGTTTACTTACAAACCTGTCATTCGTATCAATATTTATAATTAGTTTGTTGAACTAAATTCATATCAACTTTACTTCTTATGGACTATTTTCCAATCACATATGCTCTTTTCTAAATTCATGGTAAATAGAAACATTTATAATTAGTTTATTTTCTATGTCTTACATATCTACTCAAAACGCTTACTATGTTAACAAATAAAACAATCTAAATTAATTGGGTTTACAAATATAAAAAAAATGCACATGGTTAAAAAATTCAAAAATATTACTATTAATTGAACATAATAATATACTATTTAAAAAGATGATATGCTACTCAAATTTTAGTTTATTGCTATTATTTATATTTAATATGTCTTCTATATTAAACAAAATCAAATACATTTATATTTTTAATATCTTCATTTTGTCGAACGCTTCTCAATTGTTAGTCTATTACTAATATATTTATTTTAAATATCTTGAATAATAAATAATATAAAATACTCTCATATTTTTAATATGTTCATTCTCCAAAATGCTTTCAAACTTTAAACTTATCACTAATATTTTTATCTTTTATGTCTTACATTTCCACTCAAAACATTATTATGTTAACAAATAAATATGTTTACTAAATAGTTTTATACAAAAAAATTATTCATATTCTTTAACAAACACATAAAAAATATGATTCTTAATATACAACTGCTCCAACAAGTTTAACTTACAATTTATTTCACAAAATTAATTCAATGTGTAATTATAAAAAATAATTAATATCATTTATGAACATGCAAACTCAAATTTGTACTTATTTACAAAAATGATCAAGGTCTACCTTTTTTTAAAAATAATTAGTAATAATTTAATTTATACTCAAAAGAAAAATGGTATTATTTAAAACGTCTTTGCACATTAACAAGCACTTATTTTTTGAATTATTTAGTACTAGCTAATATATTTTCAAACAATTGATTAATTTTCAAAATGCATGTAATAATTGGCCAATGGTCCATAAATTATTTTACCAAACACAATGTTCATTTACTAATTATACTAATTAGTATTACAAATGATTTAATTTATATTCGAAAGAAAATTGGTATTAATTAACATATTCTCCCAAAGTAATGAGCACTTATTTTCTAAATTATTTAGTCTTACTTACTATTTCTTCAAACAATAAATTGATTTCATTTAATTTCAAGAATTAGTTTCCTACAACTACTTTAATAATTTTCTAATTTGACAATGCATCTAATATTTAGCCATTCAATCTTCTTCTCTACATTGAATACTGTGAAGCGTTTTTTCCTTAATCGCTTTGATTTTCGGCTTGTACAATGTTTTCAATTTTGGGTGTGCCTGCGCTCAAATAAAGTAATCAGAAAGGTGCGCAATGTGCCACGTGGTGGCTACGTAGCTTTCATCTTTCGTCTCCTTTTCAAGAGAGAGTTTGAAACACATGTTTGTTCATTGTGGACTTTCTAGGGAGCTATATTCATGAGCTCAAAAATGTCTGCCTTTTTGACACGCCACCTCTTCGTTACAGGCGGATTGCATCTCCTATGGAGTGATATCTTTTGGAGAGTTTATCGGAGCTGGCTGGCCTTTTTCTTTTCTTGGTTTTTGAGATGGAAGCTTTGAGTCAGTGCCTCTGGGTGATGTGATCGACCAACTGGACCTTTTTTCCAGGTTGTTTTTAGGATTTGATCATTTACGAGCCCCTATCTTTGCTAAATATCTAGAAAAAATCAATGCAACAGCTGAGAATTGAT
>VDFB02114677.1:0-18749 GCA_007258455.2 Sequoia sempervirens | reverse complement strand
AAAGACATTCCAAATAGCGTTGAAGGATATGAAAATTGATCATGAGGATGTGGCGTGTAGACTTTTCCCTTTTTATTTGGGAGAGAAATCTTTTTATTGGTATATCAACTTGCTTACAAGATCTATTACCACTTGGGACCTTTTGAAGAATGTCTTCTTGAGGAAATACAAGATTTTGATTATCCCTTTAGAACTATATCAACAATTCATGTATGTTCGCAGAGAGGTCAATGAGCCAATTAGCTCCTTCAACGATTGATTCCACTGAGCCTTTATGAGATTACAAGCTCCTTATGTGCCTAATGATGTTGTTGTCTTGCCTATCTACTATGTCGCCCTGGACAACCTCACTGTAGCATTAATGAAAAGAATGAACCCACCACCTGCCAGATTGGTAGATCTTATGCTGAGGCAGTCATAGCTAGCATTGATTTGGGAAAAGGCATTTTTGGTTCATTGCCTTGCATGGGACAAGTTTCTCATCCCATGTAGATTCAAGGGATGACTCAAGCTCTAGCACATCAAATTCCTCTTATGAACCCAGTTTCGCAGCTACCCATAGTTCCTCACCCAAGACAACCATTGAGCCAGGTGCCCCCTATGCCTCACTACTTGTAGCTGCAACAACCACAAGCCTATCCTTAGCAACCTCATGTGCTTGCATACTTGTAAGGTCCTGAATTCCTGCAAGCGCAACAAAATCAACCAGCTGTGTAGTCAGTCTTCCTTCAAAACCAAGTACCACGGCCAAGCAATGCAGAGAAGGATTGGCTAGATGAGCTGAAAAAAATGATCAAAAAAATTTCCACTAAGATGACACATTTGTGGAATCAAAATAACTAGCTGCAAGATTCTCAATGTAGCATTCAAGCCAACCTCAACCAGGATAATAGAGATAATCATGATGCGGGTACCTCATCTGGGCATAATTAAGAAAGAGGGAAAAACTCCAACTAGAACTTTGAGAGAAGGCCTTCCCAAAGCAAAAATCAAATGTGGAATACAAGGCCAAACAATGGAGGTGTTCCCACTCCTCTTGATCAGCCTACCAATATGGATAAGACAACTAGTGGGGTGTACCTTGCTGAGGAAGCTTTGTCTGGATGGTGTCAGATCCATAAAACAAACAGGCATTTTGAATTGGATTACCCTGAGTTCCTCACAACTATGGAGATCTTTCAAGTAGAGGTTCAAAATGTTGTGGACAATGTTGGTTGCTGAGATCTAGTTCCCTCCAAGCCTTATGACTCTTTTGTAATTTTGGTCAATCAAGCCTCATTCCCGCAAAGTGAGAGCAATGCACCAAAAACTGAGACTGTTGTCCCAAAGAACGAAGAAGTGAAAGAGGTAAGTAATGGAGAAACTTTATCTCAGCTCTTTACTTCGGTAGATAATGGTCCAGTAGATGAGGAAGAGTTTCGTGAAGATGAGGTCCAAATGTTCCACCAAAGGGCATCCTCGTATAACTTAAGAAATAGGCAAGTGGGAGGACCTTTCACAACTTCCACTCCACCTAATAAATTTAGCACCCCACCTAATCTGAATGCTAACAATAATCTGGGCTACCCCTATGTGCCCACTCAATACTTCAACAAGATCAAAGAACCAAATCAAATGCAAAACTAGTCAATTGGATCTTCCCAGGGCAAGTCCTTTGAGGCCGAAATTGAGCAAATGAGTAATTTGCTGATGAATTCAAGAAGGTCAAGATAAGCTTGTTTTCCTTTGAGTTTCTTAAAGTCCCTATAGCTAGGAATTCCTTCTTTAGGATGATCAATGGGACTGCTTCTTCTAAGGCAACCCAAGAAATACCAGCCAAGAGAGTCTCTTTTGAAGAGCCACAACATGAGCCTATGATTCAAGAAATCATAGGAAAGAAAAAGGATGTCCCTTCAAATCAGCAAACTGGAAAACAGTCTGCTAGAGAGCATAATCAAGTGCAAGCTAAGAAAAACACCAATGAAAAGGATAAAAATCAAGTTGCCCAAGAAGATACGCCTATGGGATTATTTTAGGGAAAGTTAGAAATGCCACCTTTTCACACTACTATCAGAATATTTGGGAAAAACCTACACAACTTCTTTCTTGATTCAAGACCATCTTCCAATGTTATGCCTCTTGTTGTATGTAGATCATTGGGGATAGTTGATGGGCAAGGTCGTTGGTGTCACAACTTGCATCATTTAGTCAATTATTTATTGAACCAGGTGTGTCTCAGAGCTATATGTGATAAGGATGGTTGTCACGGATTTTTGGGGGGTTTTGCACTGTAAACAGTGACTTCAGGTATCGATTTAGCTCCTTCAGGAGCTTTCAAGAGTTCTCAAGAGCTTAACTGCAGTGACTAATTCCTAAGGATTAATTCTATCTTATTTCCTAAACTAAAGTTCTATTGACTTATTTTTGAATTCATTGGACTTGATTGTGACTGACTCATGGAGAAGACTAACATCTACTTTAATTCTTAATTTAAAATACGAAATATAAATTAATTCTATTTTTCTTTAAAGGAAATTTGTCTTAAGATTTACTGGAAATTAAATACTATTTTAAGAACAAAATTGAAAATTGCAAGAAAATGACAATTAATCTAGAAAGCTTTAAACGATAATTAATCTAGAAAACATAAACACTAATTTCCATGAACAGATTTTTAACTAACTTCAATTCCATCTTTTCATAAGTCTCCATCATTGCTTCTAATTAAACTTAACAAATAATTACCAAACTTAATTATTTCGAATAGTATCTAAATCTAATTAATCTAATAAATATTATAATTATTCTAACCACTTAATCTAACCATGATAAACTAAATTCAAAAGTGATTCAAATAGAAGTAACTATCCAGATTTATCATTCAACAACTAAAACAGATTCAACAGCTTATCATTCCAGAATTAACATCTAACACTTCAGATTTAATATCAATAACCAGAAATATCATAACTTAGTAAAATACCAACACAAGATCAATCCCTTTGGTTGAGCGGGCCCTGCTCTTCCTCAGGTAAGATCCCTTAACACAATGATTGAGTTAACTTCTTACTTTCATTCAATTTGATCAAAGTGGGACATAGAACAAAGTATTGCCATCGATTACAGAAATCTAATTGAAAATTATCTAACTCCTATTTAAAACTGAAACATGGATATTTATAACATATCCTTATTGAATTTAGAACATGGCGATTAGCTGCCAAGATTCAAGGCGTCTAACTAAAGATTAGAACAAAACTAAAGTGAAACTGAAATAGGACTAAAGCAGGACATAGAGAAATATGTCAGATTGGCGCTAGAAGTAAAAGTTCCATAACCGGCTACAAAGAATCTGATTTGGACTTGAGTGACTCATCATCCAGTTGGGCCCATCAAATGACGTGATTATTTCCCTTGATTAAACAAAGTTTAACCACATCATAAATATTTAAAATACCCTGTTCAAAACCCTTAGGAAAAGGATAACAATTATGGTAGTAAAAGATCAACGCGACATAATTATCTCTTTATTAACATCATAAAGTAATGCATCTAACATAAACCATTACTTCAAATATATCCACTAATTTAGCTCAACATAAAGCAAAATGAGTAAATATGTTAATCTATAATCAACCGCCAGTCATGTTAATTAACAAAAATAAAGTCTTTTAAACATAAAATGAAAGTATTTTGAATCTCTCATCAATAGTCCCCACCCCTTCTAGAAGAAAGGTGGCCCAACTAGACAAAACGGAGGTGAACATAGTCAGAGAAATCAACCGGATTCCCATGTAGATTGTTCTAGACCCAAGGGTGCAACAAGTTATTGATATTCAATTAGCAAATATCCCTGATACCTACGGCATAATCTTGGGTCAAAACTTCACCCAAGCATTGAACGGATATGTTGCCACTAACTTCTCTCATGTGTGGTTGCCATGGAAGGGATTGCCAAATCAGATTCGCATAGACCAGGAGCCACACATGAAATTCATGATTACAGAATACAACACCAATGAAGTGTTGTTTGTTGAAACCGAGCGAGGAAATTATTCTCCCATGGCATATCAGGAAGAATCAGAGCCTCAAGAAGAGGAGATGACTGAAGAAGTCCTCTAGGTATTATGCAGCCCTCCTGCCAATTTAGCTTATGCACCTTAGAGCATAGAGATGTTGGTAGAATCAGACGAAGATGAATACTATGATGATGAGAATTTGGGACTACTAGATGGATTTCAAGATTTCATGGAGGTATACAAGATCAGCTTAGCCTAGTTGTAAGGATGGATTTCCAAGAACCTATGTTGCCTAGTTGGTACAGAGTTCATAATGTTGCCCACTTAGAATTTGAGTGTTGCTTATGTCAAATAGCAATAGAACATATCAAAGACAAGTCACGTCTCAAAAGGATCTGCCAACAGGACAGCTTTCCTCCAACCATGTTGAGTTTATGCCCACTTCAACAATTACATATGCAAGCATACAACCAAGGAGGAATGAATGCATCATCGGCCCTGAAGTTAAGGAACCCTCCAAGTTCTAGACTCTTCACTTTGATGGATCCAAATCCAATCAGGGAGAGGGAGCCATATTTGAACTCATTAGCCTTACTGGTAAGACCTACTTCATTTCTCATAGGCTCCAGTTCTATTGCACAAATAACGTAGCGGAATACAAGGCGCTAGTTCATGGTCTCCTAATGGCCCTAAGAAAGAAAATTAAAATGTTGCAAATCTTTGGTGATTTAGTGTTAGTAGTAAAGCAAGTCAGGAAACTATATTCCTACCATGATAGAAGACTAGAAAACTATAGGCATAGAGTTTGGGACCTATTAGAAAGCCTAGATGCCTTTAACATTTAGTTGATCCCTCATTCCCAAAACCACACTATTGACACCTTGGCTCAAGCAGCCAGCACCCTTCAACCATTATCATTGTCTAACCTTAAAAGGTTCATTGTTGAGCTTACCTCCACTTCATCTGTGCCAAACAATGTCACTCATTTCCAGGTGTTCAATGACGACAAGCACATCTTGGATTTCATCACTAGCTTTGATGTGTTTGCAACTCAGATAATTGATGAGGCTAAGCCTGAAGAGGTTGAGTTAGATATAGAAGGGGTCATCAATCTCAAGACTAATACAATTCCAAGGGGCATGGTTCAACTTGAACAGATATTTGACCTAGATCAAATCCGAGACCATGATCAACAAGCAAAGAAGGATTCCATTAATAATCAGTGTGTCACTCACAACCTCAGAATAGCCGAGGAGGTTAAAAATGTATTCATTGGAAAAGTCTGCATGTCAAAAGAAAAGAAAGGAATCATTGTTGCTTTGCAGAAATATCATGATGTAATTGCTTGGAGCTATGAGGATTTGAAGACATATGACACCTCAATCATCACAAACACTATACCTCTTAAGCCAGATGTAAGACCATTCCAACAATGACAATGTCCCATCAATTCCTTGTTGGAGTTAATCATTGATAAGGAAGTGCAGAAGCTAATTTCAGCCAAATCATATTTCCAGTCAGGCACTCCACGTGGGTGACAAACTTGGTCCCGGTTAGGAAGAATAGAGAAATCAGATTGTATGTGGATTTTCGCAACTTGAACAGAGCTTCAGAGAAAGACAATTACCCAGTGCCCTCATTGGATGAGGTGTTGCAGATCGTCAATGGTTCACAGATGATGTCTTTCCTAGATGGATACTCTAGATATAATTAGGTAATGGTGCAATATGAAGATAGGCACAAGACAACGTTCACCACTAAGTGGAGAACCTTTGCTTACAAGAGAATAGCATTCAGACTCATCAATGTTGGTGCCACTTTCCAGCATGCCATGGACATAGCCTTCAAATATCTGATCAAAAAGTGCATAATCATCTACATGGACAATCTTACAGTGTTCTCGAAGAAGTGAAGTGATCACGCTTTTGATCTGTTAAAAAAAATTTAGAAGTGCAGAGAATTTGGAATATCTCTTAATCTGAAGAAGTGCATCTTTGAGGTTACATAAGGAAAGCTACTAGGACAAGTTATTTTAGGGTGAGAAATCTCAATAGATCTCCAGTGCATTCAAGCAATATTGAAAATTCAGCTGCCAAGCAACAAGAAAGAGTTGAAGCCTTTCTTCAGAAAGATAAAAAAAAATTGAAAGTTCATTACGGGCTTTTCTGAAATAGTCAAGCCCCTTAACACCATGTTAAAGCAAGATGCTAAAGTTGAAGGGACTCCAGAGGCAAAGCAGGCCTTCGAAGAAATCAAGAAAGTGATTGTTGATGCACCCGTGTTAGTCAGTCTTGATTACTTGAAGTCATTCTATATTTACTTGTTTGCTTCAAATCATTCATGTGCTAGCATTCTGACTCAAAAGGATGATGAAGGGAGTGAGCACCCAATTGCCTTCATGAGTGCTCCCTTAAAGGATGTTGAATTGAGGTATCACAATGTAGAAAAGCAAGTGTATGCTCTGGTTAGGGGAGTTAAGAAATTCAGACACTACATCTTGTGGAACAAGGTGTTTGCCATATTCCTTGATCCGATAGTGACTGATCCGATAGTGAAAACATTGCTAATGTAGAGTGAGTTAGGGGAAAGAAGAGAAAAACGGGTTACCTTACTGCAAGAATACGACATGGAAATTCAGCCAATGAAACTAGTAAGAGGGTAGGCCCTCATTCGAACAATAGCTGAAACACTAGCTAAAGTAGGGCCTGAACTCATAGTTCAATAGTATCAACTTGAAGATGTCTCTCCTAGAGAGTGGTATGATGATATCATCTACTATCTACTACACAATAAGTGCCCATCTCGTCTACAAGGAGTCCAAAAATGTGCTCTCTGACTAAAAAGCAGTAGCTACATGATGCAAGGGTCTATGCTTTATAAGAAGAATCATGAAGGGATCTACCTCAGATGCCTTGGAAAGGAAGAAGCAGCACAAGTGTTGAAAGAATTTCATGATAAATTTGGTACTAGTAATAGATCTGGTCCTTCAATTGCTCATCAAATCCTGTGGGCTGGATATTATTGGCTGACAACCTTTAAGGATGCACATAGCCATGTCCGAACATGCCACATTTACCAGACCACCGCAACCAGAGAAAGAAATGTTGTTGTCCCACTGCAACTAGTTTTGGAGGTAAGACCATTCGCGCAATGGGATCTCGACATCATCAGTCTATTAAACTCACCATCTTTTGTGGGTCATAGGTACATTCTAACCACCTCTAATTATTGTACTAGATGGATGGAAGCAATTGCATGTAGGTAATGTACCATAGAGGTAGTTATTAATTTTCTTGAAATCTTTATTTTGAATCATTTTGGTTGCCCATACGCTTTAGTTTGCGATAATGGCCCCACTTTCTCCTCGCTTAAATTTTCTAATTGGTCCTTTGACTATGGTATTGACCTCAAATTCTCATCCAATTACTATCCTCAAGGCAATGGCCTAGCTGAATCCACAAACAAAAATCTAGTCACCATGATTAAGAAACTACTTGATAGGAATCCTAAAGCCTAGCACACCCAACTTCATTTTGCCCTTTGGGCAGATCATACATGCCACAAGGCTGCCTTGGGTGATTCCCCTTTACACCTCATTTACGGTTTGGAGCTTGTGTTTCCTGTTCATCTTAAGATCCCTACCCTCCAATTCATTAACACTTTTTATAGAAAAGGGGATCGAAAAGAAGCCTGCTTAGCCGAGTTGCGGACACCTAGAAGAAGTGTGTGATCGAGCTATTGAAAAAATTTCAAAACATCAGGGCATGGTCAAAATATGTTTCGATTGATGAGCCAAGATCAAGGCCTTTATAATTGTTGATATGGTCCTATGTTGGGACAAGGCCCATGAAAAGAAAGGGGGACATGACAAATTTGACAAGCTCTGGCTTGGCACCTTTCATATTTCTGAAATCTTAGGAGATAATGCTTTTTGCCTCAAGACCTTAACTAGTGAAGATGTCTCATTGCCTATCAACGAGCAGCACCTCAAGAATTATTTCCTCGCCTAAGCTCTTTTTAGCTAAGTCTTTGTAAATATTTGTTCATAGGTTAGTTTAGATTTTCTTTCGTTGTTGTTTTTCTCTCTTGCTTTGTTTTGGCTTCGCTCGTCTCCTGGTCATCTTATTTTGCTGAGGGTGTTCCTTTGTCTCTATTGTGGTGGTCATGCTAGGTTTGACGAATGGTTCACTTTGCTACTTTCTTTTAGTGTTCTTTGGATAAATATTCACTCTCAAATATTTTTCCCTGGTTGTTGCTATGGAATGGTCTCCTTATTTGAACTTTGACTTGACCTAGAACGTGACCCTTAGTTGAATCCTTTTACATTCATCTCAGATCTTGCACAAAAAGTACACTAATAATTTTTGAAGAGTTGTGCAGTGACCATTATGACGGTCTAGCAAGTGAAAATCTTAAGTCTAATTCAGTGACCATTGTGATTCCAAACCCACTGTAAGCTTTGATTCTTACACGATTAAGCAAAAGAAAGAGTATTAAAAGAGATATTAAAAGGAAAGAAAAAAAAATGTTAAAATCAAGCAACCATGTGGGTGTGCGGACAACTCTACCGAGGCTATGGACGCCTAGCTAGAAATAGAGCAATGTTTGTGGGGTCATAGTGACAACTTTGTCAGGGCTATGGATGCCTAATTGGAAGCGGGGCAATGTCTAGGTTACTTTTGGAGTTGGATAGCTTATGTAACTTGCTTGGTTTTATTAACAGTCATTTGTCACAGTCTCTAAGGAAAGGAAATGAATTCACCATACGCACACACTTCTAAGACATTTTGTGAATCGATTCAATTAAGGATCTTGTTCTCGTTTGAGTCCCACAGTACACTTTTGAAAACCGCCCCTTGATCTACGAAACCAGAGATTTTGGGTTCTGAATGAGTATTTATCCTAAGAACGCTTAGGAGTGTTCCCCAGCAAAGTCACCATTTG
Organism: Sequoia sempervirens; assembly: GCA_007258455.2. NCBI lineage: Eukaryota > Viridiplantae > Streptophyta > Pinopsida > Cupressales > Cupressaceae > Sequoia > Sequoia sempervirens. The sequence continues at coordinate 9,807 of VDFB02114677.1, read as the reverse complement.
TTGTGCCTATAGTACACACTCATTCAGAATGAGGATCCTCTCTTTTCGCTTTGTTGGGTCATTTTTCCTTCGCCTCTTTTTGCATGCCCCCTATTTTGAGTCCTAAGTGGTCAAGGAGTCCTAGAGTTAGCATATTGTGTTGACCAAATTTCACCACCCTCAAAATTTCCAAGTCTTTGGCCTCTGCAGACTTCCCTTGGCAGTTTTCCTTCAAGCTTTAAAATTGTCATCCTTCACACCTTGTGGGTCTGCCTATGCGGGCCACACTATGCAGAACTCCATCCCATTTTCACCATCCCTGCGGTGGCCAAGCAAACACATCTTCCCACTCTGCAAGACCTATGGCCTCTATTGTCGATTCTTTTGCTGATTCACCAAATGGCTAACGCTTAGTTTTTGTCCACCCTACGGACCCCGCCATTCCCACCGCCGGCTCTTTTGAAATGTGTGTTCACTAGCTCCAGCAACTTTTGTACCCACATTTATGGTAGGCATTTAATGCATAAATTTCTATAAATAGGCATCTTTGATGGGTCATTTTCACCGACCTACTTTCTGAGAACTTGTTAGAGCCTCCAGTCATCACCGCCTCTACGCCCATGAGATCATGCCATCATTTGTGCTTCATAATCCATAGTTCTCTCGTCAATTCCTTGCGATTCCACTAGGTAGGACCTAAGCCGCCACTTGTTTATGGGTTTTTCTTCATTTCTACAAAATTATTAAAATCTTAAGAACTAAAAACCTTCAAACTAGTTAGAAGATATCGTGGCACACAAAACCCACAAGTTGGAACTTAAAGGATCCTTTGAAAATTACTCCTAAGGCATAGGCAAATCTTGAGGTCTTTGTTGCTATTCTTGAACCAGGGCAATCATGCCCTTGCAGTCCGCAAAGCCTCTGTCGCCGCTGTCAAACCATTCAATGACAAACTTTAACCAACGACCTTCATCCCCTTCAGGCCCACATATGCGAGAAGGAACTTCCTCATTGTCGTCACCGTTTAGACTTAAACAAAAATCATGAGTTAAATGAGAGCTTCTCACCCCCGCAGGTCCGTGAGTGCGAGTTTCTGCGCTCAAATCACCCCCATGTTACACCATCCCAAAATGGCTAATCTGCACTGACCTCCTACCTTGCAAGTCCTGATCCATCTGTCTTTGTCAACTAAGATCGTCACCCAGCTCTTCTTTCAGACCAATGAATGTGGGTTTCCACCAACCCCTCACTTCAATTCACATGACTATTATAAAACATCGAGGTCTTAGGCTCCTTCCGCTGGGCGGGCCCCGCCCTGACAACTTTCGTTCAATCCTCTGAGCTAAAATCCCTAAGTTCGAGCCCTTGCAGATTGCCCTTCGTGGGCTTCCATCCGTAGACTACCGTCAAAGGATTTCCATCCCAAATGGCCTTAGCCACCCATCTGTTTACCTTGCGGGCTCCGCAACGATCGCCTTTGTTTGAGCCTAAAGAACAAAGCAATTAAATTTACCAATTGCGGACCCTCTAATGTGGTTGGCCGTTTGTAGGCCACCACCCCAATCTCGCCACACTTGAACTACCAACCTAATCCTTCAGCCTGCTATGTGGAGCCTGACCTTTCTACCTCCTTATAGCTGACATCAAACACATAACTTATGCCAAGGATCCCTATGGACACAATAGCGCAGGCGGCCTCTCACGAACCGTCCTCCCATCTCCGCCGTCTGAAACGACTGACACCCGTTGTCCTTCTACAGCTCCTCACCCACACTTTGTTAAAAAAACTGCATTTCAAAAGTGAGAAGAGGTCGTCCTCCCCTCGTGCAGATGTTGCAATGCAGAGTGCCACTTTGCTAGTGTCGTTTCAATGGTAGAGCCCAAAACAGTTGAGATACCTCTTGCACCCGCAACCTTTGGGCTCGCAAGCCAAAATGACTCAGTTAGCAATCCTAGAACCTCAAGGATCCTTAAGCACAAGTGCCAAAATAGCTTAACCCCCTAGTGGCTCCCCGGGTGCAGGAGCACCTAGGAAAGAGGAAACACTAATCATCAGCTAGGAAGTCTAGTATGAAGTTTTGTTTTGCAATGTACCTGAGGGTCATGTTGACCATCTAGATTGAATTAGAGGTTTATGAATATGTCTTATTCTGTAGTGATCAGTAGGTTAAGGAGTGGAGAGGGAGAATGAGTTACAAACTCATTTTTACTTAGTTTTCTAATTTTTGGCAAAAGTTGAAAAACACAATGCGTTTTACAACTTTGCCATCTTTATCAGTTACATGACCAACCAAAGGAGCTTAACTGTTTTTTTAACCTATTTAAGGTATGCCTCGACCTGAGAGTTGGTTGGTTGCATTGGTATTGTAGTGAAGCTTTGTGAAGTTGAAGAAAAACAGTGGTTTTAGAGTGAATTTCTGATTTTGTTCCAAAATAGAGCTTTAATGGTTTGAATATGTTATTGTTTCTTGCATAGGATGTAGGGTACTGATAGATTAAGCCCTGTGTGGTAGCCATTTAGCTTTCTAGTTCTGTTTCAAGCATTTTAGTAGATAGTTGTTTCTTTGCATTTGTTGTTTTGTTAAGTTTGTCAATAGGAAATGGAGGTTTAGGACACATTCCCACTATACATAACATACAACCTCTTGGGAATTGTGCCTAGGCTCCATGTCTGTAAATAGGTTAGGGTTAGGAGTCTGTAGGAGTCAAGGGATTATGGAGAAAGTCTTTTCCTAGGCGAGCTTGATAGTGCCCGGTTAGGAAAGATAGCTAGTGCTAAGCACTTGGTTTGCAAGGGTGACCTTCCCCTGTCAAGGCACAGTGTGGAGAGGTAGATACAAGCCTTGCAAAGACTTGACATGAAGGAGAAGGCTTCATCAGACCTTTTGGAGGTTGAAACAAGCTGACAGGTTGCTATATAGTTAGGAAATGGCTTAAAAAGCCCTAAAATTGCTAAAATGTGGGTTACGCCTGTGTACGGACAGTGAAGGTCCAAGATCCCAAAAATATTTGAGAGGTGGGCATATGGACCAGGAAACCCTAGGAAAGATCCTATGTTCTTTGGGAAACTTTCAAGGTCTAACCTATTTTCTCGGAGTTAGAGACCTAATTGGGGCTCTAGGCTTGTAGCCCTTTTCAACCCTAAATGAGGGTTTGATGAAAGCAATGTGAAAGTGGAGTATGGTGAACCTACAAGAACCCTAGGAGGATGGTGTGAAGCTATTGGAGACATGTCTACACCCCTATAAAGAGCTTACTAAGTGATGAGGTTAGATTAGCCTTTAAGGTAGATTAAGGGCTAAGGGAGAGTTGGAGGCAGTGCACCAAGTTTGACTTGGTTGTTTGAATGGTGATGGTAGTGGGGTTGGCAAAGTGAACTGTGAGTCTACACAAGTAGTAGGTCCTATAGGTTAAGGTGGTGGAGAGGACACCATAGGGTCTTCCTAAACAAGATCCAAAGCATGGAATAGTGAGTGTTTCCATCCAACCTAACCCTATCAGCCCTCATCACAACTCGAAAAACCTAATGCAAGTGGATCCATACGGGTCATTGTGCCCTGTTTGTCATCCCTTTGCAGCTGCCTTCAAAAAGACTATCAGCCCAGGGAAGTTTGCACCCCTAGGCCCGCATTGCCATATCTCCCTTAAACAAAAGGAAAATAATGATTGGAGAAGAATGTTATGATCTTTAAATGGTGAATTACTCGATCTAATGTGGATTTTACAAGATTCAGCTTACGTTTCTCATGTTCTGCACATGAACATGTTGATAGCTCCTTTGATTGTAGGATATATGGAATTAGATGTAGGACCTTCAGGGGCAACTGCAAAGAAAGAAAAGGGCAAGAAGGTTGCCAAATCACCAAGGGGAAAGGAGGACAAGGATCAAATGAAGTACAAATTCCAAGGGGTGGAAATCAACATGAAAGTGACTACAGAATGGGACTCTATCTTAGACAGAAACCTAGGGCACTTTCATATTGATGAATTCGGGCAATGAGTCATTTCCAATCCTGTTACATTAAATGCCAAGAAGATAAGGAAAAGTGGATTTTCCAAGGCAGTCGGTTTCCCGCCCGCCCTTGTGGCTCCTAAGTTGGTAATGGCCTACAAGGAGGCATACCAAGAATCAACCAAGAGAATTGTCGATCGAGATGGCAACATACTAGCTAACTTGTCCTCCAAGTCTATAGGGCAGAGTTTCCACATCCCCACCTCTAATGAGATGGAGGAGACATCAAAGGAGTATGTCAAAAGCACATGGAAGGCTGACCCACCGAAATGCAAGAAGTTGACCAATCAATACTAGTTGAAGGAAAAGAGGGGTAGTGTGAACAAAGGACCCCAAGAACTCTTCAAAAGTGATTTCCATGAGGATTACCATGATTTGGTAACCTTGTTAAGCAGGGTGATGGGCCTCCCCATGGCGGAATATTTCCAGGAATGGATGTTATATTTCATAGAAGAGATCATTAGGGGGAAGACTAAATTCCACTGGGCAGGAATGATTAACAACTACTTGCATGAGCAGTTTGTAGCAGTGAAGAAGACTTCCCAATTCTACATGACCTCGTATTTGGTCTATTTGTTGGTTGACCGCGCTTAGTATAGATGTATATTTATGACACCAAGACAAACTGTGAGAAGAGAACTAAAGGTGTATGACAGATACCCACAGCTTCAATATTGCAAATTTAAGAAAGACTACCGCAGGGTGAATGATGCCTTTATTGGGTACATTATTAGACTACTCAGAGGTGACTTCGAAAGGAGATTCACTCGTAGTGCCAATGCCTTCATCCATCAGTTCAGGTTCTTACTCATTTAGCTTCCTAAATTTACTTACATCAGAACCGAGGGCTTCTCTGAGAGGCCATATAAGTTGCCTCGGTACCCAAATGACCGGCTGGTATTGCTTGAAATCTCTAGGCAACTATAGCATGCACATACTCTTTTGAATGACAAGCATATGCTAGGGATTCCTTATCCCCTCACCTTTAGCCAAGGTATGTATGCAATCCTCGCATCCTAGTGTGCGGAGTACTTAGAAAAAGAAATCATTGAATACAACTTGGAGCTTCACACTACCCGACCACAGATGGATCCATATGGAAAGCTAAAGAAGATGGTTGGAAAGGAATACGCCCATCTACACAATTTGGAGGACTTCTGGGCAAAATACAAAGATGATAAAGAAGTGCACATGGGGCACTATATACACATGACAACGTACTTTTTCAAAACAATGAACTTCTTCCCAGTGCCAGATCAAGTTGTGGAGGAAGAAAATACTATAATAGATCCAAGATTTGATGTTGTTGCCAACTTTCCATTGCATCTTATTGACTGGGACAAGGAAGAGGTCAATGACCTCGATATTCTAATAAAACCAATAGAGGCCAGAAAAAAAATAATGGATTGATGGGCAAATTGCTCAACTAAAACTCCAAGGTGCTACTTTGACCTATGGTGAGCTCGAGGACGAGCTCAAAAGAGAAACTGATAATGGGACTATTGCTACCCCATCTGTGGAAACTTCAAAATCCCCTCCTACCACCAGATCAAAGAAGAGGAAAGAGGTGGCAGAATGCCAACCTAAGAACAAGGTATATTCAAGAAAGGCATCAAAGGGCGAGCCCTCTAAGAAAGCCAGGAAATTAGGCGGATTCACGGAGATGCCCACAATTCAGGACTCACTCCACAAGGGAGATGAAGAAGAGGTCGAGCAACCGAAATATCCATCTACTGCCTCTACTCTTAATATCACTACTGTTTCCACTACCATTACTCCTTCGTCGGCATCTCAAGCATTGCCTGCTTCTTCTCCTCCCACAGTGGACATTTAAGTTCACCTTGCCTCCACCTTAACTACTACACAAATTATTGTGATAGATTCTTCCTCTACCACCACTTCTCCACTCTCTTCTTCCTCCATGCCTCCATCAACCACTATTCCCTTGGCCTCTACAACAATAATTCCTCCCCTTACTCTCCCTAAAGCTTCTTTCAAACATATGCAAAACATACCGTTGGAGCTCTCAGGAGTATTGATGAGTCTAGCAGTGCAAACTACCTTAGCTCAGGTTGTTGCCAATCTCCCTACCCCTCCTCTGACCTAACCACCTAAGATGGAAGTAACAATGCATATTTTTGAGGAATTGGAAAGACAAGAAAGGGAGATAGGTAAAGAAATGGAAGAGCAACCTGATGATTATCATGAGCATCCTGAACATCACCATTTATTCATTGATGAAGTGGAGCGTGAAGGGGAGGAAACACAATCCTCTGAGGAAGATATTGAGGACCCTGGAGAAAAATATATTGTAGAAACCTCTAACCAAGAACTTGAAGAAGAGTTGGCCAAGCAACTCAAAGATGTTGGGGAGGAAGTTGAAAGGAAATCCTCCGAAGAGAAAAGAGATTCAGATGAAGAAATAGAGGTAACCACACAACCTTCGACCGAAGAACAAGATAAGATCCTTGATCATGATTAAGAGATGCCTCCCTTAGGGGAAGAAGAAGAAAAGAAAGAGGGAAAGAAAGAAGAAGATAAGCCTAAAGAAGAGGATGAAACAAGAAAAATCCCAGAAGCAGAACATCATGAAGAACATGGGCAAGAAGAAGACAAAGGATCTAAAGGGGAAGATAGCCCCAAGCAAAACATAGCCACCACTAAATCACCAGAAGGAAAGGCTATATTCATTCAGAATTTATATGAAGAAGAAGAAGAAAAGATAGAACAAGAGGCTTTGAGCCATGAAGAAATGGAGATCCAACATGTCCAAAGAGAAGAAGGTGATCATGAATCACCGAAAGAAGGATCTCAAATGCCTGAATGGTTGGATAAACAATTGCAGAAGAAGGTTGTCATCCTCATGGTTCCTAAGAAAATATTAGAAATCATCTTGGCTCAAGCAAAGATAGGGAAAAAGAAGGAGAAGAAACTGAGGGTTAGATCTCATCTCACAATGGATGCATCGAGATCAAGGATCGTGCAAATCACTACTCCAGTGGTGTAAGGAGGAGTCAACTATAATAACTCCACCATTGACCTGGGAACAACCACAAGGGAGCAGAAAATTGATCATCTTCAGGGATCTATCACCACCATTGTGCATCAAATGAATAAGGACAAATCCTCTAAGTAGGAATTAAAAGCACAAGTGGTGGATTTTATAGTCTACATACAACAATGGTCCTCTGCTGAAGAACTGTCAACAACCTCATTGGCCCCACCCCAGTTGATGTCTAAGGATCATATCAGCAAGCTTGAAAGGAGAAAGAATTGGACCAAGGCCACAGAAGACTGGTTTCGACGGGTGGTCTACAATGGAGACATGGGTATATGCCACACCGCTCGGATAGGAAACAAGTTTTGGGAGGTGCAAAAGCAGCTTGAGGGAACAAGGAAATTATGTATTGACTTCCTAGAGCTGTATAGAATTACATATCCCAAGCTCGAGGCTATCCTCAAGATGCCTGAGAGAATGTGGGAAAAGGAGTTGGCATTAGTAAAGGATGATCATTGGCTCGTTGAGACCTAGAAATTGTGCCTTGATCATAGGAGAGAAATCTTGGAGTAGGTGGTCCAAGAAGTGGAGCTTGATATAGATTGGGCCAAAGAACATCTAGTGGCCTGTGGAGAATATTTGAAGCTCATGATGGACTACGACATGCCTTTCGTTGAGCTTGATTCCTAAAAGATAAGGCCTTATTTCCATAAGAAGATGGAGAAAGGAGCCACAGACACACTCACGCTAGATTCTATGGACTTTGTTGCACAAGCCTTCACCCAATCAAAGCAAGTAATCAAGAACACGCCAAAATGTGACAAGGATTGGGATGTAATTACTAGCAGGTCCAGAAAATTGAGCTTATAGGTGCTCGAATCCGATATAATGCAATGGAACAAGCTTCAATTGTTGTTCAGCAAGTTCGTAGAGTATGCTACTATGAAGAAGAATGAAGGAAATCTGGTCATTGATGATGAGTTCCTCACAAAGTAGTTGTAGCAAGGCAATCAACTAAAGGACAAAAATGCTACAACACCATGCACTAGAAGAAAAAATAGGCCAGAAGACAAATATGTATTTTAAATTGTAAAATATTAAGGGGTAGGTGAAACCCTAGTCTATAGTGAATCTTGGCCACACAATAAGATTAAATCTTGGCCATTCATTTTACTTTTTGGGCACTATAAATTAGGGGTCTCCTCTCATTTTCAAGAGAGAGTGGAGTTGTTGTAAAGACATGCTGCTGAAATTCTAATAGAAATTCATTGCTTTTGGGTGGATTCTTGAGTTTCATCTCATGTTTCATCATTCTTCTCCTCATAATTCATAGATTTGAGTAGATTTACTTTGTTGTTCTATGTGTTTAGCATGTTTTAGTAGATTGGTAGATGTTGATCATTGATATTGAAGAATTTTGTTGTGTTGATGCCCTTCCTTGTTCATGTTTTTTGTTGTTTATTGATGATAAATAGTAGTGTAAAGCTAGTATGAACATGAATTGAATGTTGCACTTAAATTCTATCTTTTATTCATGCTTTATGGTGAATGGTTGAAAATCTGCAGACCTTAGAATATTGCACTAGTTTCGTGAGACTGTGAGTTAATTTGATTCAGTGGAACTTAGTTTTAAGAAGGTTGTCCACTATAGCATCCTCAATTATCATTGTTCCATCAGTAGTTTCAAGTCTAGGAACTTCCTTATTTCCCTACCCTTTTGACTTTTCTTTTAAATAGTAACTTAAAACAAGTTTAAGCATCATTGCACATTTTAAAGCCAAATTTGATGACAAAAGTGGAGTTTTAGACTATTATTTTGAGCTTGCAGCAATAGGACACAACTTCATAATTTTATAAACTCCATTCAAAGAACCGATTAACCTCCAATTTAACATATGTAAGGTTGCCCTGTGATTACCAACAAGATCACATTGAACCAATTGAGACATTCCAAGCAAGTCATGACCTAACACCCAAGGGACCTTGGGGTAATTTTCTGCAACTAGTTTGTAGGAGGTTTCCTTTCAAGACAGGTAGTGCACTTATGCATTGAATATGTTGAGAAGTGCAAAAACACCCATCAACAAGTATCCCAAGTGGTATTCCACCATAACCTATAGAAAATAACAAAACAATACCAGATATTATAAAAATACAAAAAAATCATCAAAAAATAGCAAAGCAGCAACAATAGCCATTAACTAGCTTTCTTTAATAGGTCCCCATACTCTCCCACGAGAGTAATGTATTCGCGCTAGTCAGGGCCCTTTATCTCGTCCAACATCTTTAGGGTATCAGGTTTCCCCTGTTTCTTTAATTTCCTGGTAATCTTTGTTTCACCAGAAGCCACTCCAAGCATTGCTCTTCTCATCAACCTATCAGTTACTTTCATGAGAGTAACCAATGCCTTCTCCATGTCTTTGAACTGTATATGCAGAAAGGTTAGTCTGCATTTTAAAAACTCATTACTAAGATCCTCAGCTTTGTTGTCCATTCCTGAGAACCCAACATCCTGCACATTCCCAACCTCAATCTTATGCTCAAAAGGCTCCACTTGCTCCTCCTCTTCCTCTTTTTCCTCCTCTGAACCATCCTCTCCCATCTCATAGGCAGTATCCTCAAAATCTAATTCTTCAGAGTCTTCTTCTTCCTAGGCTTCAAAATCTTCATACCCCAGGTCCTCCTCCTCATTCACTAACTTTTTTGTTTTCTTTTTTCTCCTTTGAGGCTACCTTATCCAGATGAACTGACCTTCTTCCCCCACTACCTCCACTCCCTTGCCCTTGTAAATTTTCCTTAGCCTCCTCCATTTGGTTCC
>VDFB02114676.1:0-47627 GCA_007258455.2 Sequoia sempervirens | reverse complement strand
CAATGTAGCTAATGTGGCTTTGTTTTCAATGGAAAGAGGAGCACTAATCTTTATAATGTATAGTACTTCAATCTAGCATCTTCCTTTATGTCTTTTTGTCTTCTCTCAATCAAAATAATCCATAATTTCATAGGTAATTATTTGTGTATGTTCGACATATCTACTTCAAGAAAAATAATGCATTTTATAAAGGCTTCTACTATGGTGGCCTTGTCCACCTCATCAACTTTAGTATAAAGTGTTGTTTCCTCTAACATTTCATTTTGTGCAATCTCATTGAATAACACATCAAGTTTCATTGGACTGTAGGATTTTACCAGATTCTTCTTATTTTTATTTTTCTTTTCATTTGATGTCCTTTTCTTGGTGGCTTCAATCTTCTTCTCTCACATGTGGATCATAATGGCTTGTTTAGATATTTCTCTATTTTTTTTTCTTCATTAGTATCCACAATGTGAACTTTATGCTTCTTAATACTTGCTTCACCTTGTGAAGTTTCCATTTATCTCTTGTGGATGAATTTAGGTCCTTCTTCTTCTTCTTCATATTTAACATTTACACCAACATATTTCTTACTGGCATCTTTTTTCTTCACTCTCCTCTTCATAGGGCCAATTAGTTGTGCTACTGAAGCAACCTTTATCTTCTTAGCCATCATTTTCTATTTTATTGTAGAATTATTCTCCTTTACTAGATCACTTTTATCTTTTGTAGGAGTACTTATCTCCTTCCTCTTTGTTCCTCTAGATGAAGGCATGGTCTTGAAATAATTTTGAATAGATGGAGGAGTGGTAGTTGCTCTACAAGATCTTCTTATACTTGATGAGCTTCCTAACACACCATACTTAACCTTAGCTTCCTCAACTTTTTTTGGTGTGAGTCCCATAGGCTCCACAAATTGTATGTTCATTCTATCAATAGTATTTTTTATTTATGACTATCTCTAATCTATGTGCACCTTCATATATTTCTCCTCATAAGTGTCAAATATCACTTCAGTTGTGTCCTTAAGACATTTTAGCAAGATATTAGCTAAGCCAATGGTTTCATTTAGAATGACCTCATATCTCAGTGTTAGGATCTGCACTATCCAAGGCTTAATAGCCTCCATTATGCATTTTTAACCATAGATTTTGAGGCTTTGAAATGTTATGATTCTCTTTTTCTCAATCAGAGTCTTTCACCTAATGGAAAGAGATAGATCCCACACCAAAATCTATGAGATTAACTTAAACTAATGCAAGTATAAAGGAAATATGAATGAAATTTTCCTATATGAGATAAACTAAATGAAAATAACTAATTAAAGCTATTGATTATTAAGTGAAAACTATTGAAATGTAAGTTGTTGGAAAACACATTATGTAATGCAAAAACCCCTAAAAATGAATACAAATTGCAACAAAAATGGATAAAACTAAAAGTGTGCACCTGAGATCTTGATGGAGATTGGAAATGACATCTAAAATGTTGTTGATCCTAATTTTTAGGCCTAATAGGACTCATTCGCTATTCTAGGTGAATCAGTCCCAATTATGTAAAATTGTTTCAGAGCCTATTTCAAACAAATGGGTGTCCAAAGCAGAAAACTTGGAAGTGGGACTCATTCGCCACTCATGGAAAATGATTCCACTTTTGAATCTTTGAAGATTCACTGGTGGAGAGAGGAGCCTTTGGTCTACACTTTCTACTTCTTCAGGTGTCTGGTTTTGAAACAATCAAATTTAGACCTGAAAGTGACTTTTTGTGGGTATTTTGACTTGTCCAATGAAGATATGACTTGAACAAATTTGAAATTTAATATTCATTGATTTCTAAGCCTCCAAGATGTCTAAATTTTCAAACACACAAGACAAGAAAGATAAATGTTAGATATTAGGGTATGGGGTCTTGCCTTGGTCAAACCCCTTTTAGGTAATTAAACCAAAATGGAGAAAGAATGTAATGAAGCATGAAATAATGGAGTTATTACCTTTCCATGATGATTAATCTTGAATGTCTATAGAAATAAATGAATAATTTTCCCTTCAATGTCCTTGGAAGCTATCTTGATGACTTACAATGATGAAACCCCAGCTTACTTGACTTGACAGAGAAGATAGATGATGAATGAAATATAAGAGATGTGTGAATGAGTTAAGATATTATGAAATAGGTCTTGGATAATTTTTTTATAGGAAATTCACCTTATTCACCTGTAAATTGGATCCCTAAGGCTGACATGTAAAAATAATAAACTTAAATTTTAGTTTTTCCTACTCAAAGGTCAAAATTGGCTCAAATGGGACTCATTCCATACCTTGGGTGAATCAGTCCCACCTGGTAGGAACTCATTCACCACAAGTGGTGAATTAGTCCTAGTGGGGCCCATTTTTTATAGCTAGAATGCTAGGAAGTACAAAAATAAGGTTTATATGATGACTTTGTCAGGTATTTCATCAAATATTGCCTTGGGATGCACAATATGGGGTAATAGGGGCCTACTAATGATTATGTGAAGGTAAATTAGGGCTTGGGACATGAAATTAGTGTGAAAGTGTGATTAAATACACTTTACAACACTAAAATAAGGCCCACATAGCCTAAAAAGGCACAACATCCAATGTGAATGTGTAAAACACATTACAACACTAGATTATCATTAAGTTTACTTTACAAGCCTTCTAGATGGATGGGATAATGTTATTAAACACATTTTATAATGTTGAATTAAGGCAAGATGGGTTCATTAAGTCTAGAAAAGTGTGAAAGTCTTTTACAACACCTTACAACACCTTTACAAGACATCATTAAATGAATTTAAAAGGGTCCAAGACCTAGTATGGATATGAAAAAAATATCACAACACCAAATCAAGGCCTCATTAAGTCTAATTTATCATCAATTATCCCCCAAATCAAGCAATTTTCCTTTTTTCTATGGTACATTGAGCCCCCACTTTAGTGAGAGGATGAACTTGCTTCAAACTCACACTAAAGTAGACATTCAAGAGAGATATGAGTGTATAGATGCATATGAAAAAGAATAACAAAGATCAAGAAGGAAATCAAGGCCCTAGGATCCAAGAACTTAAGTCAGACCATCAAGATACATAATCAAGTAATGGCATAACTAAAGGAAAGAAGAATGGGGTGGAAAAGATGCGCTGACTCTAGGGCCACATAAAATTAGGTTGTTTATGGGGTGAGATATCCCAAAGATGTGGTTTGATAATAAAAAGTTGGATCAAGCTTCGACCATTTGTCTAGCTAGTTGTGAATCAGATCTAGGCTATTTTTCCATAAATGCATACTCACTTTGAGGTGACAAGACTCTTATTTGTCTGCCAAGTGAGAAGTCCTAAGAGGTGAGACACATATGACCGATATATGCTCACACACACATAGGTGGCTATGGGGAAAGTTGTGCCTTTGAATGGGCTTCTGACTCAAACATACCAAAGTTATACCTGTTGATAACTTTAAAAAGGTGCCACACTAATGAAAATGGTTTTCGAGCTCTATGAGGTAAGAAAAATTTCATATGCTTGACACACATAGACATTGTAAATGCAAGGTAGTGCAAGGAATGTTCAAAGGTATTTTCTTTGTTTTTGCAATGCATCATCTTAGGGAACAACATGCTTAATGTTTCCAAGAGAGGATAAGTGCATATGGTCTCATCTTGTTTCCAAGAGAGGACATGTGCAATGTCTCATCCTGGGAAACATTGTACCTAATGCTTCCAAGAGAAGAAATCGCAAGAAAAAGAAAATCACATAATGAAATGTAAGTTTTGATTTATGCCCTCACTTTAAAGAGGTTGCAAACACTAGTACTGAGAGCAATTGCTTTAAACAAGAAGAAGAAAACATGATAACTTACATGGAAAGCCCTATGCCAAGTCATATATTTCTGATAAGCTATGTCATGAAAGAGGGAATTATGTCACATGCGAGTAGACTAAAGGCATGTCATCCACATCCCAAGCTTGCTCTTATATGTTCATGAAAAGTTAACAAATATTCAAAAGAGGCAATGAAAAGTGACATATGAGGACAAGGCTATAAAACCCTATGCCCTGACTTAGTGCAAGACAATGGTGAGCCAAAATGGTTGATGAAATGTATGCTAGAGTGAAAATTAGTATCAATTAGAGGAAGTAGGTTCCCCCATAGATGGAAGTATACCAAAATCCTTAAGATGTTGGAGTGTACTACTCAAAGCCTTACATTCATTAGTGAAGTGACCATGAACTCTATGATAGGTGCAAAATGAAGTCTTGTAATAGAATTTATTATGAGTTCTAGGAGGGAGGATGATCAAGTGATCTTGGAGGAGTCTTGAAAAGATACCCTCTTGATCAATGGTTGAAGGTGGTCTTGTGGTTTGTCTCTTGATCAATGGTTGAAGGTGGTCTTGTGGTTTGTGACAAATATAACCATTGCTTAGTATTAGTTGTCATATCGACACAAGACTCTTTAGATTGCAAGATTTCATTCTCTCCATTATAGGAGGGTATAAAATACAATGGATTCAAATCATGAACGTTTTGCAAGATGGCATTGACATTAAGCGAAGGTATATTTTTTTTTTCATGTTTTGTAAAGGATTATTTTCAAGTCCACTAGTGTCAATGAGTTCAGGGTGGATGACTATTAAGGTTGATTTAGGAGTATGTTGTGTGAGATTGTTGGTGTTGAGTGAAGGAATTTTTATCTCGATCAAGGGAAAATAACCAAGAACAAGAGTCATTTGTTGTGTGTTAGGCTCTATAGGGTTGCAGATACCTTGTTCTCAAGCACCACATCCTTTTCCACTATATCCAAGTTGTTTCATAAGCTCATAACCATGCCCATAAAGTTTTTTCATTAATTTTGATGCTTTTGGTTGTTCATGATTAATTTCATCAAAGGTTGTTGTGTAACCTGATGTATTTTTTTCTAAAGTGATTGAGGTGGATACTTGTGAAAAGTTTTCTAAGTTTTGTGTTGACAGAATGGCAGTTTCTTCTCCCTTGCTAGAGACTTTGTGTATGATCTGGTATTTTCCAAAGGATGTGGGTGTGAAGTCTAAGAAACTCCAATCATCATCTAAGAGCTTCAAAAATGGTTCCAAAGGTTGCATGAGGTCCACTTGTGTGGTCGGTGTTAATGTGTTCAAGGGATTTTATGTGCTTTTCTCAATGTTTAAACAACTGTTTGGATGAGGGTCAGCTTCAAGTGTGTACACTTCGTTGTTGTAGATGTATTTTATTTTTTGATGAAGAGTAAAAGGAATACCATTCATTGCATGAATCCATGGTCTACCTAAGAGAAGTTTATATGCACTTGATCATTAGGCATAACATGGATTGGTGTTTCCAATGTGACCACTCTAACTGTAATAGGTAATGTAATCACACCAAGCGGTTGTTTATTGATATTGTCAAATCCCCTTACAGATAAAGGATCGAGTCGAATATTTGATTTATCAACACCAAGTCTATCGACAAGGTTCACTCCACATAGATTAAGAGTGGAACCAATATCTACAAGATTTCTCTTAATCCCTTTTCATTTGTATTGAGCAATGATTATGAAAGCTTCATTTTGGTTTTGCACATCCAAAGTAGGGAGCTCACTTTGGTGGAAAACAATTTGAGCATTTATGACTTGAATCATGGCTGTGAGATCATTTGTTTTCATGTTAGAAAGGACAAGAACTAGTTGCAAATCATTTTCAATCATATTGTGATAATGAGGGGAGACTTGAATAAGGTCCCATATTGATATCTTAGCAGGAGTAGCCTTTATTTGTTCGACAAGATTGTACTCCTTTCCACTAGGAGGTCCTGGTAAGATAGGATTAGGGATGATAGGGTTAGGCAAGGGTAGGGATGTTGTGGTTTGTTGTTGCAGTTGCAGATTTTTTTGAGTGTTATATGTATGAACAATGGTAGTATGACACAACTACTGTAATACATTATTCTTAGGTGGGTAGAGGATGAGTTTGGGTTTGTTTTGAGTTGGAGGTTTATGTGAAGGGGGTAAAGGATGAGTTGAGGTTGAATAATGTTAACATCCCTTAGAAAGTGAGAGTCTATATCATTATTGTGGTTCTTATCTTGCATCATGATATCGTTGCTAGGAGGAGGGTTTTGAGAAGAACTACAAACCGAATTTTCATGACATTCTAAGGTTGGTTCTTCAAAAAGGACTTCATCACAAGTAGGAGAATGATCAATGATTGGATTTTCTTTCCCAAGAATGGTTTTTTTAGGTGAAGGGGGACAACTAAGATTCTCATGACCATCATTGATTGTGTTTCCTAACAACAAAGTATCTTCTTCAAAACAAGTAGATATACTAGGAGAAGAAAAAATGATATTGTCATGATTAATTTTGGTTATGTTAGGTTGGTTGTGAATGTTTTTTCCACTAAGAGAAATAAAAGGAGAGAAAAAACTAGGATTCTCAAAGCTCTCATTAATTGATTCTTCTACTAAAATATCTTCTTCACCATGAGGAGAGATATTATGAGAAGAACAAGTATGATAGTTAGGAATAGCCCAATTTGTAGTCTCTTTCACTAGAACACTCTCATAGGGAGGGGATAGGAAATGTTTCTTAACATGTCTAAATATGTATGGTACTAGCATTGTTTGAATAAGAATGAAAAGCACATGTAACCATTTCATGCAAGCAATATGAACAATGTATATGCAAAGATACAAAACACTTTTATACAACGTATGCAACACCTTAAGAATGTAAATAATTTATATGCAAGAATGAAAATTACTTTTACCAAACCTATGCAAAGTTTTATGAATAAAAAATTTGTGTAAGAAAAAGTGAGAAGCACTTTTATCGTTGTTATGCAAAATTTCAGAAATCTAAGCATTTTAAGATGTAAGGATGTTTGTAATTGAAGTGATTTGAAGAATGGTTAGTCTAACATGATGTTTTTGTGCTAGATGCATAAAAAAAATGTTCTTGAAACTTTCCATGGTTTTTGGTGCTGTAACAATTAGTCAAAATTTTGGATAGGGATTGATTCGCCCAACATGGAAAATGAGCCCAAATAAGGGTATTTTGCAAAATTTTCAAAAATTTTGAATTTTTTTTTATGTATTTGATGTTGTATGATGTATAATTTTAGAAAATTTTAAGGAAATTATATGGAAAAATGCAAGCTTAATGACCTTGTAACTAATGCAATTTTTTGAAACCCTAGAATGCAAAACAATGCAAAATCATATGCATGCAAGCTATTGATAGGATGATAATAGAATCCTAATAAAAAAATAAATTATTCTAAAATAAAGTTCACCAAAATGAACCATAGATTTCGAGGGTGTGAAATTCTATGATTCTCTTTTGCTCAATTAGGGTCTTTCACCTAATTGAAAGAGATAGATCCCACACCAAAATCTATGAGGTTCACTCAAACTAATGCAAGTATAATGGAAATATGAATGAAATGTGCCTAGATGAGATAAAATAAATGAAAATAACTCATTAAATCTATTTATTATTAAGTGAAAACTATTGAAATGTAAGTGTTTGGAAAACACATTGTGTAATGCAAAAACACCTAAAAATGAATACCAATTGCAACAGAAATGGATAAAATTGAAAGTGTGCACTTGAGATCTTGATGGAGACCATAAATGACATCCAAAATTCTATTGATCCTAATTTTTAGGCCTAGAGGGACTCATTCACCATGATGGGTGAATCAGTCCCAGTTCTATAAAATTGTTTCGGAGCCCATTTCAGACAAATAGGTGTCTAAAAATGTACAAAACCAAAAATAGGCCTAGAAGTGGGACTCATTCGTCACTCATGGAGAATGAGTCCAATTTTTAATTATTGAAGATTCAAAGGTGGAGACAAGACCCTTCGGTCTGCACTTTCTGCTTCTTTAGGTGTCTAGTTTTGAAACAGACAAATTCAGACCTAAAAGTGAATTTTTGTGTGTATTTTGACTTTTCCAATGAAGAGATGGCTTTAAAAACTTTTCAATGTAATATTTAATGATTTCTAGGCCTCCAAGATGTCTAAATCTGCAAACACACAAGACAAGAAAAATAAATGTGTGATGTTAGGGTATGAGGGTTTTCCTTTGTGAGACCCCTTTTAGGTAATTAAACTAAAATGGAGAAATAATGTAATAAGAATGCAATAATTGATTTATTACCTTTCCATCATGATTGATCTTGAATGTCTACAAAAAAAATGAAGAATCTTCCCTTGAATGTGCTTGGAAGCTATCTTGATGACTTGCAATGATGAAACCCTAGCTTGCTTGACTTGATAGAGAAGATAGATGATAAATGAATGATAAGAGATGTGTGAATGAGTTAAGAGATTATAAATTAGGACTTGGAGACTCGGTTTTATAGGAAATTCACCTTATTCACCCATAAATTGGATCCCTAAGGCTAACATGTAAAAATAATAAACTTAAATTTTAGTTTTTTTTGCTCAAAGATCAAAATTGGCCCAAATGGGACTCATTAACCACCTTGGGTGAATCAGTCTCACTTGGTAGGGACTCATTCACCATTGGTGGTGAATTAGTCCCACTGGGGCCCATTTGATAGCTAGAATGCTAGGAAGTAAGAAAATAAGGTTTATATGATAACTTTGTTGGGTATTTCATCAAATATTGCCTCAAGATGCTCAATATGGGGTAATAGGGGCATATTAATGATGTTGTGAAGGTAAAATATTCTTTGGGACACAAAATTCAATGTGAAAGTGTGATTAAATACACTTTACAACACTAAAATGAGGTCCACATACCCTAAAAAGGAACAACATCCAATTTGAATGTGTAAAACACATTAGAACACTAGATTATCATTAAGTTTTTTTTACAAGCCTTCTAGATTGATGTGATAATGCCATTAAGCACATTTAATAATGTTGAATTAAGGGAAGATGGGTTCATTAAGTTTAGAAAAGTGTGAGTCTTTTACAACACCTTACAACACCTTTACAAGGCATCATTAAATGCATTTAAAAGGGTCCAAGACCTAGTGTGGATGTGAAAAACACCTCACAACATGAAATAAAGGCATCATTAAGTCCAATTTATCATCAATTATCCCCCACACCAAGAAATTTTCCTTTTTTCTATGGTACACATTGATATTTTGTGACAAGATATGTATTATCCTTTTGATTCCTTTCTACTATTTCCTTTCATATCCTTTTCATTTCCCACATATTCTCCTAAAAGGTTTTGAAGGACCCCTAGAAGGAATTATTTTGAGCCTTTTCATTTCCCAATCCAAACAAATAATCTATAATTTGATGGACTACAAGTTTGTCTCATAGCCATAATCCATTCTTCATTCCAGGTAATTTATTCAAAAAGTAAAATAAAAGATAAATGATTAAAGTTACAAATTTAAGAGCATACTTGGGCTCATTTTTTTCTATAGGTTTTCTAGTAGCTCCAATCTCAATAGTTCATAGAAGTCATACTTTTCATGCTTCTCAACCATCTCATAAGATTTGTTGATGGTTACAAATATAGATTTCTCTATGTTAGTGAATTACAATTTATACCCCATCATCATAGAAGCATACATGACTGTAGGGTTTCTGATGTCTTTGATGGTGAGGGATCTCCTATGATACTTTTAGACATATTTTCTCCATAATAATCTCATTTTTTACATATTTAAGTATTGTAAGTGTTGTAGTGGAACACAAACCAATCACAACCATATTTTTTTCTTTATTAATAAAGTGTGAGATTTCTAGCTAGAGGAACTTGTTACAAATTCTTCTTACGATGTATCTCACTCACTCATCTACATAGAAAAATATAGGAAACTTTCTCTAGATGTTAACATTCTTCTTTGCCAAGGCACTAAAATCTCATTTTTCACATATTTAAGTATTGGAAGTGCTGCAGTGGAACAAAAACTAGTCACAACCCTTTTTTTTCTTTGTTAATAAAGTGTGGGATTTCTAACTTGAGGAACTTGTTGTAAATTCTTCTTAGGGTGTATCTCACCCACTCATCTACATAGAAAAACATAGGGAACTTTCTCTAGATGTCAAGAGCCTTCTTTGCCAAGGCCTCAAATGCTAATTTTATTTTGAAATCCTCTCCAATGAGATCTTTATACCATAAATAATTCAAATTCATATGATTATATTCATTAATCTTAACACGGATGTATTCCCTAACATCTTTCATGTGCAAAAATCCATACAAGATGTGTAAAAATGCACCATCCATATCATCCATCCAAGATTTATCTAGATGCATCTTGAATTTGGGTCAAGGATGTTCTAATACCTCTACTACTTGTGGTGTATACATATTTCCAACAAATTGAAGAATATTTCTAATAATATGGTAGATAGAAACTTAAAAAATACCTTTCATCACTTTTTGGCTAGGGATTTTGCACACACCAGGACTCATGCACTTTGATCACTCCAATTTGATTCTTCACTACTCTACTCAATTGTCAATTATCATTGCAAATAAATTTGATCAAGTGGAATCACTTATAACCCTTTCAAATTTTGAACTAATTCACCATAAATACTTCACCTGATAAAGTTACCAAACCCTTAACTATATGCACTTGATCAACTTCAAATGCTTCACAAATTTTTGTATCATGATATTTTCTACCAAGATATTCTACAATAGATCAAATGAATTGATAGATATCACATATCCCTGTGTCGTAGCATCAACACCATTTCCTTGGAGGGGGATGGAAAACTTACATTAAAGCTCCCCCTAAGACAAAGCTCTCTTCTTAATTTTTGGATGAAATATCTACACCATATGTTGGTACAAAATCATCCTTAACCTTCGTCTCTTCCTTATTTTTCCAAATCTTATCCATCTCCTTGTTTACTTTTGTTAGATCAATATTTTGTATTGGATCACTCTTCTTTACTAGATTTTCCTTCTTCATATTTCTAGTTCTGCAAAACCTAGAAAGGTGTCAAAGCCTATTGCAATTGTAGCATATGACATTATTTTGAACTAGCTTACTTCCATTCATTCTAAGTATACATTGATTAGCTTTATGCCCAAATCTGTTACATGTATAATAGTAGCCATTGAAATTTTGAACCATTCTACCATTGCTTTAACCATTCATCATTTTGATTTTTGCATTTATTGGCTCTATGACCAAATATTGTGCATGTAAAGCACTGGCTGAAAATTTTACAACCTCTGATTCATTCTTCCTCTACATTCTATAGCTTTATACCCGAATCTATTGCAAGAATAACAAAAACCATTAAAATATGGGTACCTTTGTGCATTTGGCTATCTGACTGGTGGTCTTCTAGCTTCATTACATTCATTCTAGATCTACTTCCCATTGTTCTTCTTACCTTCAATCTTTTTTTAGGCTACTTTGTAGTTTGATCTATCTTCCAGCTTTCTCTTATGTCATACCCTAATCCACTTTTATCTTTATTTCCTTTCTAATTTGCAATCATTGCATCAAGCTTTGTAGAACTCATCTTGAATTTATCTTCTAGGCTCCTTGTTTTCTCAAGATCCGATCTCAGATTCACAACTTAGTGCCCAAGCATTTTGCATTCTTTAGATTTTATTTTCATCATTGAATTCAAACATTCTTTAACTCTTTTCCTTTCTTCAACTTACAATTTCAGACCAATAACTATTTCATTTGCTTGGTTCAATTACACATTGACTTTCTTTTGTCTTTCTCTGAATGTCTTGATTTTATCTCTCAAAGTTTTGATGCATTCATCTACTTCTTTGAGATTTTATTTCAGATCTTTATTTTCACCTTTAGTCCTTTCTAGATATTCAAAAACAACTTTGAGTTCTTCATTTATGTCAAATACACACAATATTCTTCCATGGATCCAACAACATGAATCTCTTCTGGAGGAATAGGTAGTCTTCAAATAGCCATCTGTTCAACCTCCAAGATCTTCCCAAAGTAGTTAGGCTTCTTCCAAGGAGCCACACATTGATACCAATTGTTGAACACCTAAGGTATTGAGGAGGGGAGTGAATCAATATTCCTTTAAACAATGTAATAATTTAAACATTGAATCCACATATCATAATCAATTTGCAATAATGAATGAAAGCATGGAAACAACCAACTACATTAGTTGACACATGATCACTATATTTTACATTGCAAACCCAAAACATGAAAAACCATGGTGAGGATTAGCTCACAATATATTAGAATAGGTTATAGTATATATTATAGAAGTTCTCAGAACAAGTGGACTCATTGTCCAAATGGACTCATTTCCCACTAAAAGAAGAAATAGATAGAAGTGATTGTGGCACAAAGCCAAGTTTCAAACTATTATAGTTGCATCTAACATATGCATGAATTAAAGCTCCAATGAAGCTTAAAATATAGACTTTACACACTTCATATTAATCTAAATTAATACTCTTCTTTTCCATGCATTTACACAATTAGCATTCACACTCTCTTATCACACATGACTCTACTCAAAACATCAAAAATTATTCTTCATATATATCCACTTTATCTATAATATCAATTAGGTTGGCCTAATTGGATGTAATAAGTAAAACATAACTTGTCAGGTCAAGATCTATTCACACATGCTTTGCGCCAAGATTAAATTTTTAAAAAAATTTGAGATAGGTCGAAACAAACCTAAAATAGCTTCCACATAAAGGATCAAAACATGTTCAACCTTTGTAATACACCCAAATCATTATGTCGGCACCAGTAATCTAATTACAAAATTTTCCAACTACAAACCCACATTCAGACACACGAACCTCCAAACTTCATGCCATATAGAATATACACACTACTAACACTTGTCATCCTTTCCAAAGAACTGCTAAGCCAAATTCCAATCCACAAAGAAGATCATATTCATCAAAAAATATGCATTGAATTGGAAAATGTTTGTAGCTATCAGTCCAAACTTCTCTTACTCATAACTTCCACACTAGAAGCCAAAACAAGATGAACCTCTAGAATTAGGTTCCTCTATCAATCAAAAGAATTATATTAGAATCACATAGCAAGATCTTAATCAATGGACCAAAGAAAACCCACAAACTTGATGTCTATATACATAATTTACCTATATTGACATTTAGTCAATTTCTATATTAACCATTTGCACCAGATCAAACTTGTAAAATTTTCTTCCACAATCATCCTCAAACATACTCAGTCCATTCAAACTGATCTACACAATGGCATTCATACCAAAATACAATGTTGACATCAATGACACGATTGCAATACATGACTATCTCACTTGTGCTCATCCCACATGCTTATGTTGCTAACGAATGCATCAATGAAAAACTCCTTATTCTTCCAACACTTCCTTGCTTGGTGACTACTCTTGCAAATTGATGACTTCTTTAGAATCTATGGGACATATCCAAACAATAGATTTAGAATGCCAATAGAAAAAATATGCATTGAATATATCAAAGGCCTTCATACTTAGCCTCAACATTGGCTCAATAGGCTCTCTAATTCCTAGTTCATACTTTCCCATATTTTACCTTAATAACCTACTTTCTTCATGATTTTCAAATCCACATTTTTTTTAACAAGTTTTTTATTATTCTCATCACATTTAACTAGATTTGTAGATTCAAACACATTATCATTGTCATCCTTACACTCTTCATTAAAAACAACTTCAACTATATCACACAAAACAAATGATTTATCAAAAGAACTACACAAATCTTATGTTGCACTTGAGACATCACAAATTGATAAGTTTAATTTCAAACACTCATTTTTCTTTTCCAACGATTTTAGCTTTTCTTCCAAACCTTCATTCTTCTTGTTGACTTCATGAAATAAATTTAATATTTTGTATAATTCTTTTTTTCCTTAATATTCTTCGATTCTTTTTCAATATTATTTTTTTCACACAAATATCATATCTTTATTTTCCTAGATTTTTTCCTTTTTATCAACTCTTAATTACATTTTTCAAAATTCATTGGTTCTTTCCCGAAATTATTTTTTGGTTTCTTTACTCTTTTATCTAACTCTCTCCATTGACATAAATGATTTAATCCTACCTTGATTTTAATCTGCTTCACTATAGTGATCCATTTTAGATCTCCTTTCTTGACAATGATTGGGGGCTTCATCCTCCTCCACCTCTTTAATGGGGTAGGTTGACACTGCCATGGGCTACTATGTTAGGCTAGACTAAGTTCTCCTCACGATTCCCCCTCATTCATTTTTTCTAACGGCATGACTCTCTCATTCAGACAAGTGACGTCTTTATGAATTATGTGGCTCCTTTTTACTTAGCGGCTATCTCGTATTTTACAAGCTACGTCCTATCTATGTGTGGCTAGGACAAATCTACTCGTCGGCTGCGATGTTGGCGGCTTTCAAGAAATGTTCCGATCTTGCGATGTTGTAACTTTGACACTAGCGGCTTGAAAACAATACGATCTCTTATTGCATGGATTCCTCCAGTGATAACTTTTTAAGATCTGCGATCATCTATTTTTGGTAGCTTTAAAAACATTCTCATTTTGTATCAATTTCCTTTTCTTAACATCGACTCCTTAAGAATTGTGATTTGATCTTGTTTTGCTTTGTTGGATACTTCCGTACGCGACAACATTTCCCTATTTCCTTATCGCATATCTCCTCGATCTTTAAAAAAACAGCGACCTCATGCTTTTGACTGCAATTATTATTCATTTTTCAGCGATCTCCTGCAAGAAATATCTTCTCACCTACGACTTTTTTCTAAATTCTCACTCTCCTTCAATTTTTTTTAGATTGCTTCCAAATATCCTCGACTAGGATTGTCCTCAAACTCTACAGCCACAACTTTTCAACAATCTCTTTTGTATCTTCAATTATGGGTCTTTGATCCTTTTCTTACCATAGCTCTAATACCACTTTCATGGTGGTGGATTGAGATGAATAAATCGCACAATATACAAAGCATATCAAACACAATATTATCAATCTGTTCAAAGTGTTACAGCACTTCAACTTTTTATTATTCAATTAATTAGAGTCATGACGTATACTATTCATAATACTACAATATTAGTATATGATATATCAGTTGATCAAATCAAGATGTTTAGATGATGTAAAATTGCATACCAAGGATCTAAAAAAGTAAGATTGGTAAGACTTCAAATCTAAAAGATTTTGAAAATTTAAGGATGAAAGAAGTAGAGTCTATTCATTGTGGACCATCTTAGAACTCAAGGGAAAAGTGTTATAGAACAAAAAATTATAGATTTTTTTTTGAGATCTCTTCCCTGAAAGTTTGATCCAATGGTGATAGCCATTGAAGAAAGTAAAGATCTAACCAAATTGAAAGTTGCAAAGTTGTTAGGTCATTGAAATATCATGAGGAGCATATACAACATTTTATGGAGAGACTAGTTATTCTACTTCTACAACCATACCCCATGGTAGATGAAGAAGAAGAGGAAATAACAAAGGAAGAGGAAGAAGTTTTGTGGATGGTAAAAGTATCTAGTCCAAATATTGTGAAAGGTATGGACACTTTGAATTTGAATGTAGAAAGAAAGAATATGATTTAAATAAGTCAAGAGACAACTATATTAAATATTTTTTTGAAGATGCAAAGTACTTCACATTTTTCACATACAATTTGGTAACAAAAAACAAAAAAATATGCATTGTTCTTGGATACTAGTTACTCAAATCATATGATGGGTAAATCTTATCTCTTTGTCCAATTAGATAAATATGTGAGAAGTAACGTATAATTTGGTGATGATAAAGAGGTTGATGTAATGAGAAAATGTACCCTTGTAGTAAGAACTAAGGGGAAACTACTATTATTCATGACACTTGACATGTGCGAAAATTACAACATAATATTTTAAATACTATGCAACCTATGAAAAAAATTATAAGGCCTTTTTTGAAGATAACTATTGCAAAATATTTAATAAATCAATTAACAAATGATTATATGACAAAGGATATATTATTTCCTCTCACATTGGTTTTTGCTAAGATGCTTTCTCTCAAGGAAACTATAGAAGATTTATGGTTATGACATCAATATTATGGTCATTTAAATTTTTGAGCATTAAGTTTGCTTCATAAGAAGAATATGGTGAGAGGACTTCCAAAAATTCATGCAAGAGAAGAAGTTTGTTTAGGTTGTTCACTTGGAAATAAGCATTGAGATAGTTTCAAGTGAGCATGTAATGGAGGGGAAAATATCCTCTAGATCTTCTACATGCTGACATCTATGAAATGCAAGAGGAATCTTTTGGTAATGATTTTTTTTTAAATTTTATTGGTGATTTCTCTTGCCACACATTGGTTTATTTTCCTAAGTATAAATATGAGGAATTTGAATGCTTTAAGAACTTTAATGCTATGATGAAAAAAAAGTGGACATTATCTAAAAATACTATGAATAGATAGAGGGGGAGAATTCATGTTCAAATATTTTCTTATTTTTCTAAACCTCATGGCATCAAGAGACATCTTACTATAGCTTATACCCACCAAAAAAATGGTATTGCATAAAGTAGAAGTATACCATTATGGAAATTACATGAAGTATGTTACAGTCCAAAAATATTCTCAATTTATATTGAGGAGTAGTAGTAGTAACAATAGTTTATATTCTAAATCAAAGCCCAAAAAAATTGCTTTAGAATATCATTCTAAAGGAAGCTCGATGTGCTTGCAAGCTCTCTATGGCTCATATTTCATGTATTTGGTTGTCAACATATGTTCATGTTCCCATTCAAAATAAAAATAATTTGTTTGTAAAATCCCAACATTGTATTTTTATGGCCTATTTTGATTCAATAAAAGTATATAAATTCTATAGTCCTAACAAAAAGCAATGGATTTTTAGTTGAGATGTGATTTTTCATGAAGGGGGAATATGGAAATAGAGTAAAAGGGTGTTCAAAAAACCACATCACTAATCATGGGTTTTGAGGATGATCATGATCCTCCTCTCCTCACAAGCTCAAGTGGAAGTTTAAGCTCATGTTCACTAAGTTCTTCTTAAAGTGATTGTCCAAATTTGGCATCAAGTCTAAACTCTTCAATAAAGACACAAATTTTAAATGAAATTATTAGATGAGTTCTAATATTAATCTAGTTGTCATTTTTTTCTTAGTATAATTCAAGTTAAAAACCTTCTATTTATGAATAAGTCATGAAAGAAAAAGTATGAAGTGGTGGTATGCATGATGAGATGCATGAAATTGGTAAAAAAAACACATGGGAGTTAGTGCAACTTCCTAAAGACAAATAGGTGATTGGTGTCAAATGGGTTTATAAGGTGAAATTCTATGTTGATGGTTCTTTGAAAAGACACAACAAAAGATTATTTTCCAAATAATTTACACAAACGTATGGAGTAAATTATTCAAATACTTTGGCTCTAGTTGCAATATTTGACATGATTGAGATTATATTTTCTATTGCTCCATAATCTAAGTGGCTAGTATAACAACAGGACATAAAATCATCCTTATTGAATGGCTATATTTATGAGAAAGTCTATGTGGAACAACCTATGGGCTATGAAGTTTTAGGCAAAGAACAATTGCTTAACAAGTTAAAGAAATCTCTCTATGGGTTGATTACAAGCTCCTCATGCCTGGTATGCAAGGATTGATGCTTTTTGTAGAATGGATTCAACCAAAGATCCTCTCAACCAACCTTTTATATCCAACTTCTTGGTAATGATATTCTCATTGTTTTCCTTTATATTGATGGTTTCATTTATATAGTCATGGATAAATTTTAAGTAGAAATTAAAAAATAATTTGAAATGTAAAATATGAGACTTAGGAATTATTTTTGTGGTGTAGAGGCATAACAACAATCTGAAAGTATATTTATTTATTATACCAAGAATGTAGACAATTTATTGAAGAGGTTTAGAATGATGGCATGCACTACAGCTACAACCCTTGTAGCCCCTACTAAGAAATTAACCTAGGAAGATGCAAGTTCCAAAGTAGATTCTACTAAGATCCACACGAGTCTCGTTGGCATGTTGTAAAAATAGTCTTACTATATACAAGTGGTACACAATTTTGGCAATCATTATTTTTCCACTAACAAATTTGAGCTAGCTGGTTACGCAAATTCTGATTGGTTTGATTCAATGGAAGATAAAAAATCCACATTTTGTTATGATTTCTTGTTTGGTTCTAGATTTGTCTCTTGCACTAGTAATAAGAAGGTAATCATAGGCCTCTCTTAGATAGAATTAGAATATATTACAATAGCAACAATAATTTTTCAATCCATATGGATTTGAAGGATTTTGGAGGATTTACATTTGGTCAGGAATGCTCAACAACTATTTGTTGTGATAAGAAAAAAACTATTCGAATGACCAAAAATCATATGTTTCATGATATATTGAAGCACATTGAGATCAAACATCATTTCATTTATGACTTGGTTTAAGATGGGAAAGTGGAATTGCAATTTTTCCCTACATTCAAGCAAGTTGTTGATATATTTTCAAAATCTCTTCATTCAACTAGTTTTATTTCTTTGAGAAATCAATTAGGACTCATCCCCATTGCTCATCGAGCAGAGATTGAAGACATAAATGATCAATGATAGTCTTCAACATCATGCATTTTCTAGTTTTTTCTGCTTTTCTAATTGTATAATAAACTATTGTACGTGCAATATTCTTTAATGGAAAGTCTATTTTTGATGAACTTGATCAATGCATGTTTATTTTGCATGCATAATAAATGCATTTGTTTCTTCAATTTTCTCTCTAACTTTGGTTATCTTTATCAATGTAATTAGTTGGTATGTATAGTTGCTATTTTTATTTCATATGACCAACAAACAAGTTATGAATATTTTTGCTTTATATATGTGTTATTTTAGATTAATTATAAAGACGAATAAGATAGTGCTTCATTCTCACACTATTCACTATGTTATTAGGAGTACATTTTGTTTTCAATTCTATGATTTTCTTCAAATCATCTATCAAAATTAGGGTTTTCTCAATGGCTAGAAGTATTTTGCAACATCTAACAATTTCTAGCCATTTTTCATTCGCTATCTTACATTCTTCTTATGAAATAGGGATCACTATTTGTTAAGGCTAACATTGTGAGCATGTGGTAGTTGCATGAAATATTGTAGAACCTCCATTTTATATATTTAAACTAGCCTATTATCTATCTACAATTAAGGTTTGGAGGTATGAGTCATGACATAACTTGCCTCATCAACATGTCTAGTGGGAAGTGTCAAAAAATTGACTTAACAAAAACTTAATCATGATATCCCTAATAATATTTTTTATATTGAAAAAAAGGATAAAGATAATACAAGGAATAAATAGTCAAAAAACTTTAAAGAATAATACAAAGCAAATGCCAAAAAAATCATAGAAAACATATTTGTAGCCTGCAAGCAACACAAGCAAGAACAAAGAGAATCACAAACTCCAAATTGAACTTATGAAACAAGTTTATTTGGATGATGAAAGCATTAATTACATGAACCTATGTATCACCACAAACATAGATCCTAGTTGATATCACCTCATCATTAATCTTGCACTTATTTTCTGCAACATTTCATGTCATCAAAATAACAAAGGAAACAACAAAGGTACTACTACTACAATTTGCAACAAATTTTCTTGATAGTAGCCCCAAGATAACAAAATTCATCATTTCTAAATTCATTTCCCTACCATAAATCATATCAAAACATTGGCAAGCTCACATAAGAACAAAAGGCATCTATAGAGTAAATATCTGTAATATTTGAACAAAAAAGAAATCATTTGTTATAGTACAATATTATTTATATGCAACCTAAATAATCTCAATACTTTTGGTAACACTAAATCTTTGTTATCTCTAAAATTTTTATCCAACAACAAAGGGCCAATAGTTTCAAGAACACAAAAAAACTATTAAGTGTTTATAAAAAAACAACAAAATATTATTTGGAATGTAACTTATACCTATTCAATCACAAAAATTTGCGACAATCTTTCACATTTCATGAAAAAATACAAGGTATTTATTAGGGATAACTTTAAGAAACCCCCCCCCCCTCGGCAAAGGTGTAAAATCCTGGCAAATCTTTCCTTTTATTTGAAAACAAATATTAATTTTCATGGCGAATCTATGCACATTATTAAAAAAAATTGTAAAATCTTGGCGAATGTTAATGAATAATTGGTAAAACTAATAATCATAGTGGCGAATCCTAGCAAATAATCACTAAAAAGATTAATTATAATGGCGAATCTCTCCTTTTAAAATTGCTAATGATTGTTGATTTACAATAGCAATGTAAAATCAACAAATGAAATTGTGCCACATGTTGACACATCACTTGTCCATCACCTTTGACTATCACACCAAACTATCAGTTGTTCCTTGTGGTCTCCACCAAGACATGTGTACACCACTTGTGCAGTTCTGGAGAATCAAGATGGGAATCTACAATATTTGCAACAAGTATCCCGAAAAAGACTTAAATATTTAACTCCCAGCCTCCAAGTGGTCCCCACATCCGTCGGCATCCAAGTCACTGCCATATGTGGTCATCGCCATCCATTGACTTGTTGCCAAGTAAGAGAAACCACAAACTTCACAACCTCTAGTCGGAGGTTAGGAAACTCCAAGACATTGTGACAACAAAGAAGATCGACCAGTTGGGAAGTTAAGAAACTTCTGAACACCGCAACAAGGTTGAAAGGTTAGAGAAGTCAGTGATCTCTCAACCAACACAATGTTGCCCAATTTCAAACTTCTAGAACCTCGCGACATAGGTTACAAGGTTCAAGTTTTGGGTGATAGCCCGATAATGAAGACCATTGATTAACTTTGTAATCGAATGGTTGTAGGTTGATTCTATGATCTAAATACACGGCCTTTTAAAAGGCTTGTTGAGGCCAAAATTTGTTTTGGGCCACACAAGGTTTAAATTCTCGGCCTCAACAAGCCTTTTAAAAGGAACGCATTTATAGAGGCTAATCAATTGAGACAATTATTTTTTTGTAAAAACTTGGCGATTCAACATCCTTTTTATCTTGTACTATTAGCCATTTCTAGAAGTCTTGATTTCAAATATTAGCCAATTGGCGAAGATTCGCCGTTAAATTTTTCCTTGGTATTTATTGTGGTCACCTTGATATTTGTGATAGGGAAAACTATTAAAAGGAAAAACTCAAGTTCATATGCATTGTTATCTATGTAGTTGTACACATAAGAATAATATTTTTCACGATGACAACAATATCTCGTTGAAGTGAGCATTTTATTTTATAAATGACACACTTATAGTGGATAGTTATGATATTTTATATGAAAAAAAATGTATTTATTTCACTTGTTTATAAATGTATTTATGTTTTTCTATATAACATTCATAAGATCTTATAGATCCATTTTGACCAACATTTGATTGATTTTACACTTACTTATGAATTAATTATCGACAATATATAATATAAATATGTTGTAAGACTATATAATGAATAAAAGTAATATACGTTGAACTCCATTCAACTAGTGACCCCTAATGATGATTGTTCAGATTGATCTGAAAATTTAGCTCACTCGTGGGGCATAATAAACAATTATTGTACATTTTGCTTATACGCGGGCTGATTCAAAAATTTCATTGGCTGTATTGTGACAAGGACAGTTTTTTAAATTTTTTGAAGCCTTGACTAAGGCCTACGACTACATTGTTGGGCAGTAGGTGTGAATCCGAACCGCCAGCCTATATTCGGAGACTCACAATGAAACCTAGGGGTGTATACACATTTACCGGCCACCTCGAATCACAGAGCGCGAGCGGTACAAATCAATCCACTTTACTAAGAATCGGCTAAAGTTTGTCTGCAACATTTTCTTAACGGCCTGGCACTATCGGCTACGCGAGAGGCCACATCAGATTCTTCTCAGTATCTGTGGAATCCAAGAAACAATGGAGTCAGCTAAAGGAACTCAAATACTCACGTATAAGCTGCTGATTCATTCCATCGTCTTGCATCGTTCCCTTGAAATTTGAGCCATTGGTATGGAGAGCTATGTGGATCCCTCTAATAGAGTGAATGTTTTCCGCCTGATTACCATTTCTTTATTTTCACAAATTTTAAGGACCAACTTGTTGGATCGACCTTCACAACTTCCTCCTCACCTTTTAAAGTAACTCCTCGTATGTAGTCATAACTTTATGAATTTACATTTTCCATGAAGTGCAATCGAAACTACTGTTAATTGTCTACATTGATAGACTGAAGCAAACAACTATAGAAACATTTGGCAATAATGTTACATGTTAATTTTCTTCTGTTGAAGTTGTTACAGTTGATGCTATTGTACTATTAATTACTATCTCTGTATAATCAATTTCCTATTTTCCTTTTTATGTAACTATTCGTTGAAGGTAATCATAACTCTTCAAATTTACCTTTTTAATCAAAACTACTGTTACCAGTCTAGATTGTTATGCTGAAGCAAATTGCCAGGTGATCTGTAAAAACATTTTTTATTGATACTATGTTTCTTTATGTTCTTTTATTGTAGTTATTGCAGTTGTGCTATTGCTTAGCAGTCTAAGCATGTGCAAGATCCTGAGCAAACCTGAGCCAAAAGAAGAAGGAACACCTTACTCTTTAAAGCAGCAAACGGTGCGTGTAACAGTAACTATTTATAACAGAATTCGAACAAATTGCATTACAGGAAGAGGAAGAATTGAAGAGCTGCATGCAGGTCCCTCCTCCAAACAAGAATTAGTTCCTAATCAAATTTATACAAACCTCACACTCGATCAGATGGTTTCTATCAGAAACTATTGCCATGCTTCTCATCAAATTGGGGAAGGAAGCTTTGCACGAGTTTATAGGGGAATCTTACAAGGGGAAATATTGGCTATAAAGGAAATAGAACATAGATCCGCTGACACCAAAATATGGGTGGAGAATGAAGTTGGACTTCTGCAGGGAAAGGAGCACACAAACATAAACAAGCTGTATGCTTGGTATATAGAAAAAAACATATCATACTTGGCCTACATGTATATAGATGGATGTACTTTGGATGACTATTTGAGAGGAAAGTGCGCAGGGTTTGTGTACAGTTGGAAGCAGAGCCTCAGAATGATAATGGGTATAGCCAAGGGAATTGAATTTTTACACTCAAATAAAATCATTCATGTTGATATCAAGCCGCAAAATATTATGGTGGATGCTAATGATAATGAGGCAAAGCTTGTCGATTTTGGATTTTCCAGGCATGTATATTGGGAAGGTACACACCGATCAACTGATAAAATAATAGGTACCAAAGGCTATTGGGCTCCAGAATATTGCTGCAATAACAAACTGTCTTACAAACATGACGTTTACAGCTTTGGAATTGTTGTGCTAGAGATGATTACAGGGCAGAGACATGTTGATAGAGCACGAAGCTCCAGCCAGTTCCATATTCCAGGATATGTAAGGCACATGATAGACAACAATCGTTTTGAAGAAGCTGTAGACACTAGACTTAAACAGGATGGGTGGGACATCTTTGCGGTAGGAGAAGCCTTGGGTGTTGCAAACATAGCCCTGAGATGTGCCCACTCTGCTAGTGACGGGCGACCTGATATGATTCTTGTGCTCATAGAACTCACTTCTTTGATAAGCAGTGGTCACAACAATATTACTCTTGTACCGAGAGAAGAAGGAACTGAAATTACAATGTCACGATGAAACTAGTACATGTGCAGTGTATTTGGTTATGTGTTCCCGGGTTCGGAGCTTATCTATTCCATACGTTGTAAGTTTGATTTCTGTCAAAATTACGGCAAAAAAAAGTACTTTAAAAATACAGGCACATGTGCAAGCTAGTTTGTGTGAATGGTTGCTGTTAGCAAGCATCCCTCGTTCGTCTAGACTGTCAGATATGATTTCTCAAGGTTTGAAAATTAGAAAATCCAATCCTCAAAAAGACATTGAATTGTTGTTTTCATCGTTTGTTTTGCAATTCAGCTTTTTGAATCCGACTTTAGAAGATCTTAATTTAGTTTTTCTTAGTTTATCTTATCATTCGGGCGACTGAAGGAATGTATCTTGAATTATATTTATTAATTATTTGAAAATCATAATATAAAAGATTAGTTTTCGGAATCTATCTTTAATTAGATTTATTAATTACTTGGAAATCATAATTCAAAATGTTTTTATTTTCTGAAAACTAATAAATAAAGACAAATGTTCGTTCTCCTCACCTGAAATTTAAGTGGTTGAATTCGAAATTGATGCTTCTCTTAATTACTTTGTATAACTTTATATTTTTGGAGTTTACCTTTAAAAAAAAGGAGTAACTTTTTAAGATTGATTTATTTAAATTTAAAACAAATGTATCCATGTAACACGGGTTCTAAGAAGGTACGCATTAATGTATAATAATTCAAGTTATAAATAGTACTAATCAATACTAGGTCCAATTGGTCATTAATAACCTTGTCAGCATTAGTAACTTTATTAAATATTTCTGCATTTAATTTATTTTTCATATTTATTTAATCTTTTTATTACAATAATAAATGTTTTTATTTAATTAATTAATCTAATATTTATGAAAGGTGCACTCATTTTTACACAAAAGAATATTATAAAATAAATCTCCTTAAATTGTAATACCAAACTTATTTGACTTTATAAAATTATTTATTTATAAAGAAATATATGGTAAAAGTATGGGTATGTTTTTACATGTAGCTTTATTAAAATATAAATAACACAATAAAAATATATTTTTAAATTTTTATTTTATAGAAATATATTGAATAAACATCTATTTATAAAAAGATAAAACATGCAACAAAAAATTAATAGATTTTTTAAATTTTAGATGACAATTGGCAACGACTTATTTGAAACAAAAATAAATAGAAATATTTTTTTCTAAAAGACCCCAATATAGTCAAAAAATTGAGCTATAAATATAAATTCCTCTATAATCATTCAATCTCAATCTTTCATGTAAATAGATGTCAAGTCCTAGAAGATAATCTTGGGTTTGGCCTCAACATCTAACCCTTTTGCAGTGCATGAAATGAATAATCACTTGGGATTCAAGTACTCACTAGTAGAATTTGGAAAATAAATGACTAATTTGATCATCATAAGTGACTAATTTAGTCATCGGGTAAAATCACAACTAAATAATTGGTAAGACAAATAAAAATGACTAAATAATGGCTCAAAAGTGACTAAATAAATGACTATTACTCCTCTATTCCTTTTTCTTTCGAATTTGATCATAATCCATAGAGCTTAAGCCCCCCTCATGGGACCCCTACCTAAGCGGGCCATTTGGCCGCTTAGGTTGTTTGGTGCACCAAAAATACCTATTGCATGGAAGGCATTGCCTCTTGGTGCAGTTTTAAGGCCTTCACATATTTTATAAAAAAATTGAACATTTACATTCTTTAACTTTTATTTCTCATTATGTTAATGAATCATTAATGTTTTTAACTATGATTTGAAGCCAGTTTGGTTTTCCTATTGTGTTAGCATGTAAAATGTATCAAAGAGTAATTGTGGTCAGTTTCACTAGTAAAATATGATTTAAACAATCCAATTGCATTTTGAGGGCTATCTTGTAGAGACACTTTCATTTAAATAATACATATATTATCAATTATTTCAATCCATTTGAATGGATCATTTAAGGAATCAAGAATCAATAGTGTTATTCCCATAGTCCAGCATGATGGGGTCAAGGAAGAAGCATTTTAGAGAGCCCTAACTTCATCACACCTAAGCCCAAGAGTGTGAAGTATGTTAGGGAGCCCTAATCTCGATTTGTCTAAATTTATTTCATTCCATTATTTAGCACTTATTATTAATTTTTTAAGCTAGCCACATGCAACTAGAATTTGTAGCACATCCATGCACAAACACATACTCTCTAAAATATTAACATACTTATAATTTCTATCAATGTAATCCTTGAACCTCCTTTAGGTGCAAGTGTTAGTATGTATTCCTCTCTCTATATAGAATTGTCTCCTCCTCGATCTCTCTTTGTTTTTCCTAATCTCTCTAAATATCAATTAAACTATCAGTTTTTTTATATATTAATTTAATTTGTTCTATATAAGAATATATTAATTATTAATTATTAATTATCAATTATAATAATTTTATGTTTATATTTAATATTTTTTATTATAGAATACAATATATAATAAAAATATAACCTATATATACTATTAAATATAATAATAAATATAATTATATATTATATATAATTTAATCTTATTACTATTCTACTAAATATAAATAGTATATTAATTATATTTCACATTATATAGTATATTAATTTTTTATGATTAAACAAATCTTAAACATTCATCTTTTTTGCCATTTTTTTGGTTGCTTTTCACCATTTTGTGCTTCCTTTCCTGCCACTATTAGTTCCCAGTCCTCCAAACTCTTCCTCACTGGTATTGACCTTCACTTCTCTAATTTGGTGAGATGAAACCTAAAATAAAGGTTTAGAGCGATGACCAGTTTTAGAGTATTTTTATTAAAATAAAAATTACTGCCAAGTTCCTAGTAATGTGCACATTTAGGTTTTGACATTACAACATGTTTTACCCTACACAGTTTAGTCTACAACAACATATTCTACTAGCACACATATCTTTTACAAATGTCCATACCTTGATACAAAGCTCCCATTTTCACATAGGGAGGATGCTTGCAAAGGCAGAGTATATGCTGGCACAGGTGGTGTGCCATAGGAAAATGGCCCCTTTTCATTTTCATGGCCTTTTAGGTCTTGTTTCATGGTGTTGGAATTATGTTACTTTGATTTTATGTTGTAACATGGCTTGAACATTCTTATTTAGGTACTAAAATTCAAAGAATGACATCTTGTGAAGGTGTTGTGAAGTGTTCTAAGACATTTATACATTCTTCTAGACTCTATTTAATACAATTTACCTAAAAAATCACCATTTTACTCATCAACAAGTCCTATATTGAAGTGTTGTAAAGTATTGTAACAAGCCTTCACACTTTTTTAGGCACATCTTCACTATTTACAGCTTTCTCATGCTTTATTTTGTCTCTTTATGCCCCGATAAGTTATAATTAAGTGTATTTTTTAATATTATCCTGACAAATAACATTAAATACAACATTATTCTCGACACTTTTTTTTATGTCCTAGGTGGGATCTATTCGCCATGGGTGACAAATGAGTCCCCCTTGGCCCCAAATTCAAAATATTTTAAATTTCCTTTCAACATTTTATTCAAAATCACTTGGTATCACCCTATGATGAGGTATGAATGGATATTAAGGAACAAGATTTCTATAAATATTCATTTTTCATCTCATTTTACATCTGCTACAATCAATTCATTTAAGCATTCAATCACACATCACATTCAATAATTTTTCATCATCAATTAAAGCACTTTTCAAGCACTTTAAAGCTGCCATTGACATTACATCAGACTTGCATTATCAAGAGTTAGGTGAGTTGATATCATTTTCATTTTATTACTTTATCTTTCTCTTGCATTTCATTGTATTTTCAAGGGTTTAACTACAAAAAGTGTGGTTTGACCAAGGAAAACTTCTATTGACTAACCCTAATCATTTTTCCTATTTTGCTTTTGTATTTGTAGCATTTTGTTTGCATATTCGACAAGTTATTAGGTGTTGAAGATTGATTTTTATGTCAACTAGGTACTTCAAGTCAACTTGATTCAAAATCAAGCTTGGAGAGAGTTACTTGTCTATTTTCTGTAGATTTGACTTTGGTAACCTGACAAGAAGACATTTCTAGATCAGTTGTTGTAGAGTTGTCTCCTAGTTTTTTAGAAATTTTGGAGAGGACTAATTTTCCCCCTGTGGTGAATGAGTCCCACCTTAGGACTGGAAACATGAGTTTTATCACATTTTAGATCCCGACAGATAGAAATCAACTCCCGATAGTTTTTCATCAATAGGTGGATTGATTCACCACCCAAGGCAAATGAGTCCCACTATGAAAAATCAGTAAAATTCACCAGCATTCCAAACTTTCCAAAAAGCTCATCTATCATCCATGTGCACTCAGATTTATCCTTGTACTCTCTATTTTGCATAATTTCTTCATTTTCTTAGTTGTTTGCATATCATAACGTGTTTTCAAACATAGCTTA
Source organism: Sequoia sempervirens (assembly GCA_007258455.2). Lineage (NCBI taxonomy): Eukaryota > Viridiplantae > Streptophyta > Pinopsida > Cupressales > Cupressaceae > Sequoia > Sequoia sempervirens. The sequence goes on along the minus strand of VDFB02114676.1, from coordinate 19,442 downwards.
AATTGCACTTTTTCATTCATTCTAGTCCATTTTAATCAGTTAATTGCATTTAGTTGAGTTAATTTACATCATATCACATTGAACAAATCCTAATTTGAGTGTTGCATAAGCATTTTTGGACCTAAATCTCTCTCCTTTTAGGTGAAAAACCCTAGAAGTGCAAGAGCTAGCATTTCGGGTCCCAAAAATCTATGTTGCATTTTGGTGAACCTAAATTTTAAACACTTTAAACTTCTGATTGAATTCATATCTTGCATCCTAGTTTTCATTTGCATTAGCATTCAATTAGGGAATTGATTTGTTATTGCATTCTAGGACCTTTCATTTTGCATTAGTGAAACATTCATTTAGTTTTCATTTTTGCATTCAATTTCACTAAAAAATGTAAAAATATGCATTTTGTATCTGTAATTTCATTCTGTAGAACATTTAAATCATGCTTGAAAGTCTGAAAAACACAAAAAAAATTGCATCCTGGGACTTATTCGCCACCTAGGGTGAATCAGTCCCTCTGTGCTTTTTCTGGCTTTTTCCTACATTTCTATTTTCTATATTTGCATCCTTGTTATAGTTAGTAGATTTTTTTTGTTATTTTCATTCTTAGATTAGCTTTCATTTCCAGCCACCCCTCCTTTTTGGTACTTGCATGAATGTTTGGTGCCCCATTGATAATACTTTAGTGATAAAAAGTTATAGACTCATGGCATCCCGTGATAGCACTTTCATTGTGGACCTTAGGATCTCATGAGCTCCTACTCTTGGTATGGACAATGGTGTATTAGGCCCTGACAATGCCACTTCCATGCCTTGACCTTTCCATCCTATGCATGTTGACAATCACAACAAATCCCTCCTGCAAGAAAAGTTAATTAATAATAAATATGTGCTTTCTTTTTCCTGTGTCTGAATAATAGAAAAATAAAACATATTGTTTGCAAGATTAAATAAACAAAAAAAAAATCAAAGGAAGCCTAAACAAAATTATTGAAAGTATATTTTTTTTGAAAAAACTTAACCCATGTGAAAACCCAAAACTCTTTTGAAAACCCATGTGAAAACCCAAAACTGTTTTGAAAATTGAGGCTTCAAAAGACAAGCAAACAAAAAACCAAAAGAATAATAAATATACACAATAAAACCAATTAAATCCTCTTTGTTTTTGAGCTAGAAAGGTCATTTCCTTAGTAGGGTAAGGAATTCTTACCAGGTTCGAAGGAAAAACAAGCAAAACTGGCATATGCACTTTGTCTTATCAGCACCTAGGTGAACTAGTATGGGTGCCACCTGCAACTACCAAACGCAAAGAACATAGTCGATAATGGTGTCAAAGGGTTTGTTGAGTGTGAAGGAGGAAAACATTGAACGCTCCATAACTGCTAAAAGCCAAGGCACGATAACCAGCAAAAGAAGGATGGAGTAGCAGTTAATGAGTCTGCACTTCCTATTAATGTGACTGGATTTTTATTTAATATGGGACTGTGCGATGAAAAGGTGGTGAGTTGGTCAGATGCCACATGACATCACGAGCACAACTCACGATGCCACTTCCCGCCACCAGTGTATGGTGTGTTTGGTCTTTGGTCGGCGGTTAAAAATGCCCAGAAATTCAACCCCGCCAAACAAATGCATTGTCCACATGGCAAAACAATGCCCAACATGTTTAAATGAAATATTTAGGTTGTCCACATCACCGCCTACTTGGAAATGTCAAATATTTTTTTATTCCGATGACATGGCATGCCAAGTGGAGGGGCAAAGTTAGGGTGAGCCACTATGGGTCCCTCTCCCCTAGTCGTAGCAGTGACAGGATTGAAAAAAAAAATTCATCGACTGGCTGTTGACGTGTGAAGTGTATTTATATTTATTATTTAGAAATGCAATTGACGTTCTATGATTGAGAGTTTTGGGCGGCCGAATCTTAGATTGTGCGTGAAACGACAGCAATGTCACGACTAAATCTACTAGAGCTTTGCGTTTTGTGTTTATATTATTTGATAAATATTAAATAATGATATAAGTATATTAAATATAATTATAAAATAAGATTAAGTATTTATATTATAATTATTAAGTGTGAATTTTTTATTTTTTTTAGTGCGAACGCTTTACAATAGTTTAAACGTTATTACCATTAAGTGTTAGAAAAAAAAAAAGAATAAAACAGCTCACTTAACGGTTAGGAAAAGTAACATATAAATTCACGAACAACGGAATTAATGCTGCAAACGGAAACGGAAATTAGAAGTGGGGCCCACATGTGACAGCACACACTAAGTCAATGCTTAGTGTGTGATGTTTAAGCCCGGCCTGTTTTGTGCACTCGGCCAGAATAAAACAGTAATTTTAATTTCCTTAGTTTCATAGGAAAATTTATAATAGACGCGTAAAAACGATCTCTCTGAACATATTTTTGATAATTCTTTCAAAGATAACTAAATAATTTAAACTTACGTTGAATTTTGGAATTACTTGAATAAATCTTATTTTTGAATGGCACATAAAGCTGGAATCCGAGTTTTATACGTGCTGATATACAAACAGCTACACGATTCTAAGATGCTGCGCCTTAAATTATCCAATCACTATAAATTTTGAATGCCTCCCTTGACAAAAGATATGCAGTAATTTATCTGGCCTTTGCAATTATTGATTATCTCCTTTCCCAACCGTATCAACTGAGAGAACCATCTTCTGACCCCCTTTGTTAGCTTCCATATAACCGTGTTCCATTTTAACTCTATTTTATTGTTTTATTTTGACACTGGCTGGTAACGAATTAGTTTACAGAGTGATTTAACGGTAAAAAGTTTGCTTTTTAGAAACTTTGGCCACGGTTATCTTCGTCCAGACCGCATAAGCTTGTGAAGTCAAATTTTCGTCTGAAACTTATAAATGAAAAATATTGTTTTATTCATATAGAGCACTCAAATCAAAGCTAAAAATATTGCAAGGCAAAGCAAAGCAAACAGTATCGTTTGGACGTCCGCTGGAGGCATCTAATCAGTTTTGGCGTTACATGTCGTTGACAGAAACCCGTAACTCAAAACTTCAAGAATTGCAGTTTATATTTGTTAGTTTAAAAATTGAAGTAGGTGCAATTAAATGGATCTAGAAATTTGTTCCACCAGTATAAGTTTTTTTTTTTCATAATATTTTTTTATACTCTAATCAATTAATTTTTTTATTATGATATTGCTATCAGCATTCAGCCGTATAGTTTTATGAGTCTAACTCATTGACCCATGTTCCATGAGTAGTGGTTCACAATAACCAACCTCTCATGGTAATGAATGATCCACTTAGCACTCATCACATTTAGGTGATGCTCACACAGCACTAGACCTTCTTGGGAGGTCACCCATCTTAGTGTAATTCTAGCTCAAACACACTTAAACATGGGTGAATGAGTTTGACTCATAAAACTACACAACTTAATCCTCATAGCAATATCATAATTTGATATGTTGTGGAAAATAGTCAAACTCATTGACCCATGTTTAAGCATGCTTGAGCTAGAGCAATACTAGGATGGGTGACATCCCAGGAAGACCCAATGCTTCACCTTGGGAGCATCACCTAAATGCGATGAGTGCTAAGTGGATAATTCATTATCATGAGAGATGAGTTCTTGTGAACCACTACTCATGATACATGTGTCAATGAGTTTGACTAACACGGTTGAATCCTGGTAGCAATATCATAATTTGACACGCTGTCAAAAATATCTTCTACTTATCATTTTTTTTATTATTTAATATTTATTTATTCTGCTAATTGAATATACAAAATAATAAAATTAATCAGACCACCAGTTTCCAAAAATTTAAGAACTTGAACTACACTACAAAATTAATAAGACCACCTATTTAAAGTAATTCAAAAAAAAATTGGATCAGCACCTACTGAATTTTTTAGATAGCCCTGATGGGACTGCAGTCTTGACGTAGCTATCTTTCCCCGCACAACTAAAGATTCGGCCGCCCTAAACTCTCCGTCAAAGAACGTAAAATGCATTTTTAAATAATAAATATAAGAACATATGTCACCACGCAATCTGCGGATAATTTTTATTTTCAATCCGCTCACTGCAGACAACTAACCACTTTGGACATTGACGTCTAACTTTTTCCTGTCCACATGCTGCGTTCGCTGATAATGTTCAAAATACAACATATTCTCCTCTTTATTCCTCGTCTAACCTCTGCGCGATAACAAGTTATTTTGATTGTAAGTGGAATAATCGGGAAGAATGCCCTGGTGGAACAAATGTTCAGAGAACGAGGGATGGAATAGTCTACCGGATCTTTCATAACAAAAGCGGCTTAGGATCTCTGTCTCCATCGCCAACGAGATTCTAAGGACGATTTATTGCGCCGAAGTAATCTATTTTTAGCTTTTAAAGTACAGTGTAATATGAGATATCTCACTTCCACCTTGCTGTGATTCTAGAATTTCTTAACAATAATTAGAACATTTCATCAGAACAACCCTAATTTTTTTAAAAATGTGAAATATAGATAATTTTACTATCAAAATAATTAAAAGAAATTATATAACACATAAAATGAATTGCTTAGCATGTATATTTAATTTTGAATTGGCTTTACATGTTTGTAGCTATTAAATACGCGAAAGTCCAACGTATTTTCTTTCGACGAAATAATCGTCTCGTCGAATTCAATCCCTTTCCCATTATGTCACTTCAACTACTCTTTGAAACCGTCAAGGATTCCCATATTCTGAAGATACCTGTTTTTCATTGTAGTTGACCTCTCCATTGTCTTTTTGTCGCAATTTCGTTTACACCATTTGCAATGTTAAAAAGCTGCTTACATTAGTAGTTTATTTCCATTATAAGAAGAGAGGGCTACCCGCTTCAGACTAAGGTTCGCTCGGTCTGCAACCGTATCAAATCTGATTTTTCAAGGTATGAAAATTAGGCAATTCAATCCTTTCAAAACCTTGAATTGCTATTTCCTATCGTTTTGAGAATCCGTCAATTGTCTGAATTTAAAAGACGTATGCTTTCATTTTTCTCTGCTTATCTATTGATTGCAGCAATTAAAATTTGGGGTTCGGATTAGAAATGCATACTTCTATTATACGCTTTATATAGCTTTATATTATTGGGGTTTATCCTTATAGATATTGTGTAATTTCTAAAACTAATTTATTTGATGCTAAGTAATTGCAAACATGAATATCACAAAACGATGGGTTCTAAATAGGTAGGAGTTTACTACAGCTAACCTTAATTTAGCTTATAAATACTAAGTTTACGAAGGGTTGGAAACAATATATAGGCTTTAGATTTTATTTGGTTTGTGTTGTGGTTATAAGTAGTCATTTTTATTAAGATTCAAGATAAATTTGTTTATTTTTTTATTTTTTATATCTATCTTTTAAGCAAATTCTAATTCGAACAATAGGAAAAACATATTCAATGGGTACGCTTGATACGATCTGATGGTTAATATTAGACATCGTGGCTTTTCATCCCATACCAAATCAATACTGCACATTATATTTGTTCCACTCAAATGATTGCGTATATTACCATTAGGAAGTTATTTAACCCAACTAAAAACATTATTTGGAGGGCTCTTCCATATAATCATTTTTCAATTTATTGTCCAGTAAATAGTATTTGATTGATTTGAATTTTTATATAAAAAAATGTTTTAAATTATATTGAGAAAAATTCTGTGAATTGGTATCATATTTTAAAATTTGCAAAGTTTTAAATAAAAGTATTGTGATAGTTTAATGGTCATATCATTCTGTTGATTCAATTTTACTGTACAATACAATCAAATTTTCTAAACGACTATAGTATAAAAAAATCCTAACAAAATATCAAATTTTATAAAGATTATAATGATATTAGCTTATATATAATTTATTTATATCAAATAATATTTTAATATTTTAAGAACACATTCAAGTAAATAAAAAATATTATATAACAAACAATATAAACTATCAAATTTGACCCCTAAAATTGAAAATTAATCTGACCATTAAAAAATCTTAAGCGTTAAAAATTTATTCCCAATCCACAATGATTCATTTATTATCTTATTAGAGGTTTGGGCATCTATTTTCATGGAGGTGGAGGTCTCATGGAGAAAAAAGAATGGAGGTGGAGGTGGAGGTCTTATGGAGAAAAAAAAATTATGCTTCAAGATTAATTGAAATCTTTTCCTCGAAAATAGCAGCCTCTACCTTCTTAAAAGAGCATATTTCCGCTGGTGAAATTGAGGTGGGGCTAAAAACTGCCCCTATACTTGTATATTTTTTTGCCACTTGTCTATCATCTAAAATTTTAAATTCTTATTAGAAAATAAAAATGAGAGAATTTTTATTTATTAATTAATTTTTATCAAAGCACTACAGTTCATTCCTAAAAAATCTAAACAACAGTCACTGAAATCTTTTAAGAAACGCCCCTCCATAAAACCTTACCCTTAGCCTTATCACATTATTAATGCTACAGACTCCAAAGAAAATGTGATATTACACAGTTGTCATGTCCGCTACACAAAAGGTATTTCAGTTTGCCTTGTTTTTCCCATCCGTGAGGGCTAAAATTGGACGGTCGACCCTGTCTGTCGAGCGATTTCTTGTGACGGTGATTTATCCAAATATTAAGAGATATCTTATTTGTAAAGAATCATATAAAAATTAAATAGTATATAAATAACAATCTTATATAAATTTCGATTTTGCCTAAAATCTTAGCTTCTTGCTTATGATTTTTCATATTAAAAATACGACTATACAATCATCAAATTTGAACTCTTCTATGTAACCTCCTCCTTTCTGCTTAATCAGTACATTTCGGAGGTTTTATCTTCCTCGTGAATAAAGTGGGTAACTGAGGACTGAAGACTCTTTACATCTAGAAACTTTCTAATATCGTATCCACGCAGATTTTTCATGGTGCAAATGTTTTGTCCTATGCCAAACGATTACGTCGAATGCCTTTGAGAAACGGCTAAGGATTAAAGAGGAATATTGTAGGTTTGTTCATCGTTACACTTCAACTGTGTGAAATGAATTTTCAATATGTCTATGGCTGCTGACCGGGATCTCATTTATGCCGTTTGCACTGTTAGAAAGTTGCGTACATATAAAGTTCTTTAACAAAAATTCGCTCGCTGTGTTAGGCTATTAGATCTGATATTCAGTTATGAGATTTAGACAATTCAATCCTTAGCACAACGTTGAATTGCCGATTCTGTTTTTCTTATGCACTTCATCTTTGAGAATCCGTCAATTTACTGATTTCAAATGTTCTATAATTGAGTTTTTTCTTTTTTTATATGGTGGTTGCGGCGGCTGAAACTTTGGTGATTGGATTAAGAATTTCTGCTTCTCTTAAGATGTTTTGTATAGCTTTGTATTATTGGGGAATGGAAAATTGTATATGACTGAGTATTAATGGTAGAAAATATAATTATGGGGAGGGTGCTTATTGAGGGTGTTCGATGTTTAGAAGTTTTTCATTCCATGGATCCCTCCTAGCTTTAATTTTCACTATATAAGGGTGGTGTAGGTTTTGAATTGGATGGTTTATGTGATATTATATAATTTTAGATTGTATATTATAGTCTTAAAATTTATTAGATCATAAAATTTCATTTGTTATATGTGTATATAATTATATATGACACTTTAAACTATTGATAAATCATAAAAAAATATTATAGATAAATATAATATAATATTAATATATCATTTTCTAATATTTATTATTATAGACACTGAAAAATGTGTTGAATGATATCATACACTCAAATCAAGTATATTAACATCATTTCCTCTCAAATCGATCATCTTTTCATTTAATTGTTTAAATTAGTCTAGCTATTTAATTAATAGTATTATTTTCATCTATTAACCTAGTTCATTTAATCGGGTTAATTCCCCCTTTCACGCTAACATTTTCCCTATTCATTAGACAATTTTATGAATAACATATAATTCTTCTAATTCCCCTAATTGCGTAATTAAAATTATTTATTGGGTAAACCCACAAAAATGGTTTACAATTTGAGTAAGGAAGAAAAAGTCACAAAAAACGACCTCATACAAAAAAAAATTGGTTTTTTGGGGTTCGAATAAACCTTTTCGTTTGAGTGAACCAAAAAAGAGTTTGAATGAACCCTGGTTTGTGTGAACTAGTTAAATGCAAGGTAGACCCCACTCCCGCCAAAAAAAAAAAAGAAAAACACTTTTTAAAAAAGGGTTCGAATGAACCTTGGTTTGAGTGAGCCCTTCAGAGTTTTCTTGAACTCCCTTGGTTTACTTGAACCCACTAATTCCCACCTTGTCATCCTCTGGCATCAAAATGGTCTAGAATTTTTTGTTTCGAAGCTCGAGTTAAGGATGAAAATAGAGGAGACTTCACAAACCCAATTGGAATCAAGTAATACTTAGAACGAGCTATCCAATGACTATAATTTTAATTTGTTTTGGTTTTATTATGTATTTATTTTTTTAGTTTTATTAAACATAGGATTTTCGCCGAAAATCAAGTTCTCTATTCTGCACATGTGGAAAAATAGCAAATTATAAATAAAAAAAATTGAAAAATATGAGTGCACTAGATATTGAAGTCCTTGATCCAACAAAAAATAATTGAATTTCGATACATACAAAAATATTTACGCATTATATGGTCCGCCTATGTCTAAATTGTAATTGGTTTGACTTCAAAACTCGATTAAAGAAAAACATTCAATAAAAAACTATCTAACCAAGTGGAGGCACTAGATATCAGAGTTACAAATATAAAGTCAAAAGGATTAGAATTCTATCCTTCATAGAAAAAATGTTATGCATTACATGATGAGCGTCACTCCTTAAAAATGTTTTTTGAAAAAAACTAGTTTTTGAAGGAGATGAAAAAAGAAGTGCAATCTGATTCCAAAAATTTTGAAAAAAAATATCTAGAATCTATAGAAAAAATGTCACACAACTCTAGTTTGCATTATCTTCAATTTCCTCATGGTTTAGCCGTTCTAGGTGCTCAAAAGTGAAAATTTAGTTAGAAAAAATTATTTAAGTGTCTAGTTTGGCCAAAAATTGTAAACCAGTAGTGTGGGATCATGCTAGTTATCAATTAAATATAATCCTTCCACTTGCAAGGGAATATTTCTCTTTTGCACATTCCTCTAAAAGGGCAATATTCCCTCCCCTTTTACACAATTAAAATTTGTTTTAATTTAAAAAAAATATTTCTCTCACCCATGAGAATATTTCAAAGAATATTCTCTCTCTAATCATTTGAAAAAGGGAATATTCTCACTTAGTTTCATGTGCAAGATAGCTTGAAACCTCTTATGCAAGTTAACTTTTGACCTCTTCTACATGTCAAGAGTGTGCTTGTTTGGAAGGAATGAGAACCTTTGATTAAATATCATCTTGCATTCTCACTCATTGATGAGAATCCATGATCCATGCCTCCAATTTGCTCCATCCTTGACTGTTGATTAGCTTTTTCAATTGCAACGCTATATTTTTCATTTGTTTTCCTATAAATAGAACACTATTTGGAGACAAAACGATTCATCTTTCAATTTGCAAAATTATGTTGTTGAAATCACTCACATTTACACTCATCTTTGCACACATTTAGCCTTTTCTTAGTTTGAATTAGTTGCATAATAGCTTAGCTTCCATGCATCCCTTTAGCTAATTATATAATTAGTGTTTGGATCTTTTTGGTTTAAATCTCATTTAGATTAGCTTAGAAATTGTGTATCTAAATAATTTAGCATAAAATAATGGTAGATTAACTCTTGCATCATACTCATTTTAGCATAAATCATGTTTTCATCCACATATCACAATAGTTTCATCAATTCTCTTTAATAGAATCAATTGAAACAAGCTCACTGATCATGGGATTGGGAAATGGTCATTCCACATCAACACGACACCAATTATAAAATGGGATAAGTTTTAAATGGGTTAGAGTAGACATTTAAATCCTCTCACAGTTCATAATGTTTAGTTTTAATAAATTTTTATTTTAACTTTCATTTTAATGGTCTTGTTTAAGATTGAGTATTAGTGGCATGAATATGCTTTGATTCTTTATGGATCAAGCATAATCAACTCATACTAATATCCTTGGTCAACAATTATAAAATATATATTAATTTATGAACTTTTCAAGATAAATAAATTTGATAAACAAATTTTAATATAAAATATTTTACATAATTTTTTTTAAATTAATTTTTTTAACTTTATATTTTTCTGTAAACATCAAATAAAATATATTTAAATGATCATCTTATCATAAAATTTCCATATGATAGATATAGGTGACCATTAAATTCTATGTTTAGGTGGTGCAATCCTTGTTGGTGGCTTTGCACTAAGTCATTTGTCTCCTAAATTATTTTCCCTTTGTTGTCATGGTTCTTTGACTTTTGGTCATGAATTGACTTGTTGTGTCTAATAAGAACTTTTTTATTTAAAAATTATGCCCTTTATTTATGTTATCTATGGAAAAGGAGATCCTAGGTCTAATGTTTAGATCACCAACATGAATCCTTTTCCAATAAACATTAAAAAATTCAAATCGACAAGGATATGAGATTGAATAAAAATCTAAAAGGTGAATCAATCAACCTTGGATCTAGATTTTGGGGGTGTGTGTATTCGAATAAGATTGGATTTTAATGTGATTGAATGATGTAACTAGCTAAACTATGAAAATGCAATGCTCTGTTATGAATTATGACAAACTTAGTCTAAACAAACAAATTTTCGTCCAAAAAATGAGGAACACGGATAGATGTGCACTTGTCTTGTGAATTGGGACTGGATTTTTTTTGGTCTAAGCCAAAAGAATGCTTAGACTAAGGACCTAGTTCCAAAAACTAATTTCACAAGTTTGAAGTCTCTTATCTATATCTTTTATCTTTAGGGTTTGGTTGTTAGATCTTTTTTCGTTACTAAGAAAACACAAATTTTGTGGCTTATCAACTATTTTGATGCATGAATGAGAAAATTGCATTCAATCTCCCTCCACCTTACTTCAAATCTACAACCTACATACAAAAAAGGAGGGGAAAGGTTAAAGTGCTATATGGGGGCTTGCCTTAGTCAAACCCCATGTTGGTATTTTTACCACCACCATGGAAAATTTTATGATAAAAGAAAGTGTATACTTTTGAGGGATAAAGTATAAATGATAATCAAGTAATAAATTAACAACTTGCTAAAACTTTCCACTTAGATCTGATATCCTTGATGGAGTGAATTCATACTCATGACCTTCAAGGATCAATTTTTGCTTGACTTGATTTGATTTGAAGACATGTACAAGAGTTAGTGTTTAAAACAATATATGCAAAACATGAAAAAAAAACACATAAAACTTGACATGATGCTTGAATGATGAAATGCTACAATAATTAAAAAAATTGTTCTCTTAAATGCTCTTAGGTGTATTTTACTTAATTAAAATGGTGAAAATACTTTGATTTATATGCAATTGTTTTAACTTCTTAAAAATTATGTTCTCATAGCTAATAAATAGAATTTGAATTTTTGACAATAAATTACTAACACCAACATATTTAAATTTGGAGCCAAAATAGGTAGACTAGGGCATCATGTGCCTAAGACTACATTCTGCCATTTCTTTGAAATGGACAATTATAAGAATAATTATGAAATTAAATGTATAATTTGATCCAAGCACTTAGTGGGGAGCAAAACCTAGTGTGGAATTGTCAAGGGTGACAATTTATGACACTACATTTGGCCCTCACTTTATTAAGAGTATGAACTTATGCTCAAACTCACACTAAATAATATGTTAAGGGGGGTTCATTTATCCAAATATTGAAGAGATATAATGTCACTAAATCTAGGTGGAGGCACACAAGCCCCCAAGATTCAAGATCCCATGGAAATACAACATAAGGACAAAGGAACACACATGTATGAAATATAATGTAGCATGACAATACAAAACATACATGATGAAAATATAAATATATGCAAACACAATGTAAACAAGATGTAATGATGAAAATGGTAGGTATGATAATTGTAGACTAGCAAGCTCCACATAAACCTTACTAGAATCTATACCTAAGGAATTCATGACTCATAGGCTAACAAAGCCCAATATTTTTTAGGTGGGTATCTCAGGCCATTGCAATTTTCCAATAAGAAAAAATCTTACGATGATAGGGATAATTGGTTGTACCATAATTGGTATATATTAATTAAGGCTTATGTATATCCTATGGTTTCTAACAAGATACATAATTTTATTTTAAATAGAGCATTTACCTTGGAAATTCCCTACTAGATGTATAAATGTGTTAAGTTCCACTTCATGAAACATAGCGATATTGGTTTATTATCCTTATAGATTAAATTTGGATACTTAAACATATTTTGAATGGAAATCTATGAATTCTTAGCACTAATGATTGGAATTTTTGGAATGGAGGTCAATGAAAAATAATTTATGATCCTAAGGGATTTTCAATAAATTAAGAATTATGAAAAGTTTTATTTTGAGAATGAATATCTAGAAAGTTAGGAATTGATAAGAAGTTTACTTACAAGAGATGAAAGGGAAACCGAAATAGTAAATATGGGTAAAATCATGAGTGAGGAATTGAGAATAAGAAAAATTATCCTCAAAAAAAGTAGGCTTATAGTAATCTCAATAACCCACTATAGACATTAGAATGTTTTCCTAAGAATTTTTGTACACTTAATTTTTTTCAACAAATATTTGTGCACTTAAATTGTAAACATAATCTCCATATATTTGATTTGTAGGATCTAGAGTTTGTAAATGTAACTTTTGTGGGAGATTACCTTAATCAAGTATAACCAATTAGTCCCTTCGTCGCAACAACATAAGTAGATCAAATAAAATCTCCTATGCATGTATTAGTTGATTATACTAAAACTGAATAGTATATTGAATATATTACACAACATACAATAAAAAATGTATTTGATTCCTTGGATAATAGGTCCTAGATCTAATGGCTAGATCACTAAAATCAAAACTTCTCTAAAAACATTAAGAATCCAAATTGGCAAGGTTAGAAGATTGATTTACAACCTAAAATGTGAAACAATCAAACCTAGATATAGATTCTTTAGATGGGTGGTTTGTATTTTTGATGTGATGCAATGATGTAATTAGCTAAGCTATGAAAATTTAATGTTTTGTCATGAACTATGACTAATTGAATGCAAACAGACAAATTTATGTTCTAGAAATGAGGTGAGAAGACACATAGGTACTTATCTAATGAATTTGAGTTGATTCATGTTGATCTAGGGTTCCCTATGCCTAAGACTAGAACCCTAGTTCTTAAAAGTACTTTTGCATTCCTAATGTGCCTAGTTTGTAGCTCCCATCTTTTGGATTTAGTTATCAAATCAATTTTGTTTTTGAGAAAATGGAAATTGTAAATCTTGTCAACTTGTATGAGTAATGAATGAATGAGATTCAATATCTCCCCAATTTAGCTTCAAATATATAACATGCACACATGAAAGGAGGGGATGGGTTATGCCATATAGGGTCTTGCCTCAGTCAAACCCAGTGTTTGTATTTCTACCTCCACAATGGTAAAGTTGGTGATGAGCCCTTCCTTTTGATGGATAGAGGCTAAATGATAATCAAGCAATGAATTGAAAAATTTCTACAACTCACCACTCAAATTTGATCTCCTTGATGGACTTAAGTCATACTCACCACCTTCAAGGATCAGTTACAATTTGACTTCATTTGATTTGAGGATCTATAAGTGTTAGTACTCAAAAATGAAATGCTGCAATAATTTTGCAAATTATACTCATTATTGTTCTTGAATTGATAATTGAAGTATAATAATTGCTGTTTTTTTCTCCTTATTATTAAAATTGTGAAAATACTATGTATTTATATGTGATTCTTCTAATTTCATAAAATGTATATCTCGATAGCTGAAAATTAGAATTATAATTTCTAAAAAATAAATTAGTAACATTGACATACTTAAATTTGGAGCCAAATTAAGACATTTAGGGGGTTAAGGCCCCCTAGACTAGATCCCTGCTTTTTCAAGAACCAAAGTGCCGATGGAAAATATTAAATGCATACTTTGATATTTCATATTTTATTTTCTAGTAAATGTTAAAATGGGTGATGCAATGCACAATTTAGGAAATTAGGTGCATAAGTAGGTCCAAGAACACAAGAGGGGAGAAAAACCTAGTGTGAAATTACCAAGGGTAATAAATTATGATGCTATAGTATCACCTTCAAGGAATGAAGAATATGGCATCCAAGATACTCAACTTATGGTTTTCTTAGAGGGGAACCTACCATGGAGGATGTGGAAAATAAACCTTATGAAGTATTTATATTGAATGAGGAATTTGTTAAGAGTTAATATTTCAAATGGATAGTTATGTAGATGAAGCTCAAAATAAGATTGTTACCTATTATTCATCATTTCATTATGGTGAACCCCATTTTTTGATATTTCATTTTGGTGAACCTGACCTTTAGAGCATTGCAATTTTTTGAATTTGGAGTTCATTTTCATCCTAGATTTAGATCTTGTATTCACTTGCATTTCATTACATTAACCTCGATTAAATAAAAGGGACTTAATTTTACCCTATTTTTGGTGTTGTAAGGTGTACCTTTACACTTTCACAATAATCTATGGATTTATTAATTAGTTGAGATTAATTTTCCTTAATTGGCCCCTTTAATTCAAATCCAAGCCTGATTAAATGTGATTTTCAAAGAGGAATAACCAACATTCATAAATTTCATTACACAATACTTGACTTTGGAAGATGTGTGTCCTAGGTAAGTGACCTAGGACCTATTCACCATAGGGTGAATGGGTCCTCACATAGACCTAGAACCCTAATTTAAAATATGTTTAACACTAGGAAATGTATGTCCTAGATAAGTGGCCTAGGACCCATTCACCATAGTGTGAATAGGTCCTCAATTAGACCTAGGATTCCCTTTCAAACTCTCCCTAAAGTCTATAGGTTCGATCAGTTTTATGTTTAAGCTTCTAAATGCTCTTTATAGATCTCAATTTGAAGTTTATTTGTTATTTTTAATCTTTCTCCACAAAGTGTTGTTTTACCTAGACCCTCATGCTTGTAAAAAAAAAGGAAATAAATGGATTCACAGTGATTTGACTTGTTCCTAAGGGTTGTTGGTCAATTCTTGGTGTGGATCTCATTTCCTAATTAAATAGAAGAATAAGACCCCTTTTCCCTCTTTGGATAAACTTTTCCATTTTGGGAAACTCCCCTATCTTATTTTTCTGTGTTTCACATAGTTTGATGGAACACTTTGAAATGACAGGTCTTAGGATTCTTCATTTCTTCCTTGGTCTTTAGATTCTTTTGTCTATTGAGGGGATTTCCATATACCAATAGAAGTATGCCATTGAATTTATTTATCAGTTTCATATGAGATATTGTAAACCCACACATACAACATTTTACTTAGGTGTGACTTTTACTACCACATGCACCACACCTTAGTGTTGATGCTAGACTTTGTATAGAAAGTTATCTTGTAGTCTTTTGTATTTAACACACACATATCTAGATATTATCTTTGTTTTTGGTATTGTCTACCATTTTTCACATGAACCTCATTAGAGTCATTGAAAGGTGGCCAAACATGTTTTGAGGTATATTAGTAGCGGCATTCATTTTGGACTTCAATACACCAAGTGTTTCATAGATATTAGGCTATACCGACTCAAATTGGATAGGAAATGATGATTCTCAGAATTCCACTACTAGTTTTTTTGTGTCTCTTGGTTCAAGCCTAGATGTATGGTCTTGAAAAAATTAAACCATTATTGTATTATCATATATTGAGGTTGAGTATCAAGGCTTCATTCTTGATAGCAAGGAGGTACTATAAATTTGATAGCTTATGGAAGAGTTTGGACTTCCACACCATCATCCAACAAAAATTTGTTATGATAACCAAAGTACAATTTGCATTTCATGTAACCTAGTTGGGCATTAGCAAACAAAGCTAATCAACATTCATATGTAGCTCATTCAAAATTTTATCCAAGATGGTGTTCTATCCTTACAGTATTTGCATATTGAGGATAAAGTTGTAGGAATATTCACTAAAAATTTAGCATTACCTTGCTATATTTCATTGCAATAGTTTCTTGGAGTGATGGAAGTTGTCCTTGGGGGGTTTGATTCCTCCTTCATTTGTTTGTAGATCTCTCTTTTAGAGAAAAGTTTTTTCCCACTAGGTTTCTCCTTTAGTCCTTCGTGAGACTTTAATTTTGTACATGAGTACCTAACATGGCCTTATATTAATGACTCACCATCATTGCATACTTTTCTCCCTAAGTAGCACTTAAGGGGGTGTTAGTATAAATAGTGTCTTTATCCATCTAGATAGGATATCACCTTTCTAGGATTGAGCTATTCACACCTAGCTAAAGTTTACTTAGGTTTATTTTTCTTTTGTCTCACTTCATATGGTTGAGAAATGTGTTCCCATGACTTGATAGACCTATTTCATGTACACCTTCCACTTCTTCGACAACTTGTCAAGTGAGCTTACAAGTATCCCATCTTTGAAGGGTTAGTTCTAGAGTTTCACTCCTACCTTCTCACCTCTTAATTGCCTATATATGCAAGGCTTGAACATTGTATTTACATACTCTTCATTTCATATTTGGTAGACATAAATTTACTTTGATCTTGGAATTCTCCAATAGGAAATTTATGGAGTTGCTATATTATGATAAATATTGAAATAAATAATTCTATTGAATCCAATTTATGTGAGTTTCTACAAGTATTGTTAATATTTGTGCTTTTTCTAGTGCAACATTGATTGTTGTTAGACTCAACATGAACTATGGTTTTAGATTATGTTTTATTGTCTTTGTTGTTTCTCAATGGTTTTCATTTGGGAACTCCATGATTCTACCATGCATTGTCAATGCACACATTCCAAAACATGGTCCTACATTTTATGTTTAAATGTTTTTCATCCCTTGGGTGATTCTTGATTTTAAATTTTTCTCTTTTAATATGGGTGGTTGAATCCTAGTTAGTCGCTTTTCCATAAGTCACATGTGTTCTAGGCCATTTTTCCTTTGTTATCTTATTATTTTGGCCTCTAATAATATGTTTTTTTTTTCCTTAGCAATTTCATTTAAGATTATGAACTTATGCCTATTATTTCATCATTTATTGATCCCATCAAACTATTTATTTACATTGATAAGTTGTCTAGGATGTAGCTTACTACTTACAAATTGTACCATATTGATACTAACAACATTTTTTATTGACCTCATTAGATGATATGACATGTTTTTATTTATCTACCTATTCTTCCAAGTTGGGTATTATTTCCTAGAAAATACCTTTGATTCTTCACATCTAACTTCAATTATTTCCTAGAAGATAGGGTGCGCTAGTATGGGCTCCCTTCCCCTATTAATGTAAATCTTGATAAAAGTCTAAAAAACTAAACAATTTTCTGTTTCACACAAAGACCTTTTCTGAAATAATTGTTACAATACCATTATATATCAATCTAAACTATCATTAAATAATTCAAACTAATTTGTGCTCAATTATTTTTATTTACTTAATTAACTACTTTAAAAAACATTTACCTTCCCAATATTTAATATATAAAGGAAAATGATACTATTTATATAAATTATATTCAAATAAATTTTGCTATTTTGTTTTATTTAATATTTGGAAATACGTATTCTTTTAACATGTCGTAAGGCAATTTTATTTTTGTAGGTAAAGGGGCCAATGGCAACCCATTCTCAGCCGCCTGAGTCTATCGATGGTAAAATCGTAAAATCCTTGAAAAATTATCAAAATTTTGAAGTTTTTTGTCTGTTCCATAAAATTATAGACTAATGGCATTCGCATGTAATCATCACATTCTACGTTTACTTTTTGACATAAAAACTGGCTTTTTATGCCATCCAATTGATAAAAGCATTTGGCAATAATATTATTTATTTACTTTTATTCTCCTCCGTTGCAGCTATTGTAGTTGGTGCAGCTGTACTATTAATTATCATCTTTGAATATTGGTATTCCTCACTCAAGAGATCTCGAGCTTTGATCTCAGCCACCATTGGTATGTAATCGTAACAGGCATCTTTTTCTTATCAACATTACTGTTCTTAGTTTAGATTGTTAGTCCCTGCCGTAAGGTGGAGATTAATGTCTTCATCTCGGCTTCTCTGCATCAGTGCTTCTCCATCATCGTGCAAACATACAAATGTATCGTGGTTTTCTAATGTTTGCAAAGTTTTTATTTTAATTTTTAATTTTTACTCTTTTTTTTTTCTGATTGGCCCTTGGCCCGTCATATTTTGCCAGTGGTTTCTTATATTTTTGATTAAAAATAAAGCAAAAATTATTTTTCATCAATCACCAATGAGGAGAGGAAATTTTTTAAGGTATTCGTAATGTTTCATTTTCATTTTTAGCGAATAATATGCACCGCACACAGGGATTCAATATTTCTCAGGCCTAATTTTCGAGCAGTGTTAGGTTTTGTTTTTCTTTGGCAAGGTTTGCCTGTATTTTATCAACAACATTTTCGTATTTTTGGAATCTTCATTCTATCAGATCGTTTTTGTTGTGTTTTATTTCATTTGAGAAACAAATTTCAAGCTGTTGAAAAATTCGTCACGCCATGCCTAAAACAAACTTTAACTCGCAACCAATATTTTCATTTAAAAGCCTGCAAATTTGTTGTGTTCAACTCAAGAATTGTGCTCACCTACATCCATGCGAATGACGAGATTGCTCCACATTCTGCCCCAACACTTTAAACCGCTTAAACACACCGTTGACTTCAATCATCCCCCCTAAGGAGCCGTAAGAACTCGGACCGGAAATCTTTTGTTCTACTTCGCACATCATTGATAAGGTCTGTATTTGGCCATGGGATATTTTCCAAAACTGGCACAGGAGATTTAACCCGCTCGTCTAACAGCTCGGCCAAATAAATTGCTCAGTCTGCCACAACTAGGGCACGAATTGATGGGTGAAGATGATCTGGTCTTTGCTTAATGGTGACCGGAAAACCAGAAATCTAAACGCCTCTGCCTGGGTAAACCTCCAAGGGCTCCCCAGTCTCCAAGAGAGGTATTGGAGAATCTTCCCTTACTTGTCTTCTAAGTGCAGGGGGCTTAGGGAGCTAGCAAATTGGAATTCTGAAGCATTTGGCAACATTCAGTTCACATGTGATACAAACACAACTTTTGTCATTTTACTTGTATATTCTATCCATAGCAAGGGCCAAACCAAGAGCCTAAGTTACATGCCACGTTCATCCTTCTTCTCAGCCCTGCCCAATAGGACATTCCACCTAGTCTCTACGAAACACC
>VDFB02114675.1:0-11909 GCA_007258455.2 Sequoia sempervirens | reverse complement strand
AAAAACAGATCGCGTGGACTATAAAAGGACCTTACCTTACCTTTTCTTTTGCTATTTTTTATTTTATTTTATATACTTGTCATCCTGAGATTTGATCCGTTGATGTCACAGGCGCAGCAGGAGAGTTACTGGTCATGGTCGAATTGGGTTTCAAGAGAATCGGCAGCAGAGCTCTGGAGCAAGCAAAAGCCCTCTGCCATAGCCGATCGGTTTGGTTTTTCCTTGTTTGCCTCTGACTCCTCTGAAGTCCGATCCGCTCATGGCACTCAGAGAAAATAGTATGTCTTTGTCTGTTATTGTGTATATTCTGGTGTGCAGGTGGATGATGTGGAAGTAGAGATGGTTGAGGGCGATGCGAGGAATGTGTTGTCTGATGCGGTTGAGAAGCACGATGCAGAGATGTTGGTGTTGAACAGCCGTGGATATGGAGCTCTCAAACGGTACACATTCAATCTATTTTCCCTTAGTAAAACCTCATGCTTTGAGTCTTCATCTGGTCTGGTTTCTTTTCAGTTCAATCGTCTTGAGAAGCAAGGGAAAATTGGTTGTGGTTCACTCGTTTAATTCTTATGATCTATTTTCAAGAGGTTACGAGGTCTAGTCTCTCCCTTCTCCGTGGTATCAGAGATCATGATGATATGTCACGAAGTAAAAAATTACCAGATGCACTGCAGTTTATAAGAAAGGCTACCCGATTCAAAACCTTATCATCTGTCTAGAAATTACTGTGGGTGAGTGTTTGCCAAAACAAAGTTTTTCCCTATATTCACTTTAATTCTCCTTTCCACTTTAATTCTCCTTTCCTGGTCAAAAGTTATGAGAGAAACATTAATTTTGTTCAAGGGCTTTCCATTTTCTATTTAGAACCTCTTGAATTCTCTTGTTTTGAAGTAAGTAATTTGTTTCGTTGCTTTATTGGTTTGACCAGAATTTCCAATTCTTAGGAGGGCCTATCAATCGAGGAGGAGAACGTCTTAAAGATCATTAATTGAGTTGTCTTCATACTTTCTTTCCTTCTGGTTATTCGTCTTTTGTGAATCTCATTTACTATTTATTTCAAGTCTGCAATTTTGATTTGGTCTCTCTGTCGCATGATGACTGAGAGAAGAGCATCATAAGATTTTATGGGCACATTAATATCGATAAAATTGCAGAAAAACAGAGATAATTATTCTAAGAATAATTTTATTCAGTATTTTATTAATTTATTATTTTTGAATTCAATTTTAAATTCTATAATATTTTTTAAGAATAAAAAACTATTTACATTAATAATATAAATTTATATTTTATCATATTACAATTTATTTATATATTTAGATGCATCAAGATTTTACAAAGTCTAATGGTAATACTTGTTTATAAATATATAATAACAAACACATCATATTTAATTATTCATAGACATGATAATCTTAAAAATATTGTAATTATTGTTGTCAAGAATTATTAACACAAAATTTCATTAAAATTATTCATAAATATATATGTGAATATATGTTTGTAAATAATAAGGTTATCCATCCATCTACTATTTTTCCAAATCAAATCATTGATAAACAATCTTTAAAGCATGTATATCCAACTTTTCTAATATGTTATATATTTTTGTAGTTATAATCTATAATATATTTTATAGATATTTGTTTTAGTCTAAAACATGTAACAACTTTTGTCTCTTATACTTTCGATGATACTAGTTCTCTTTTCTTAAAATATTTATGAGTAGCACTAAGTATTGATCAATTCAAAGAAATATATACTCCTTTGTCTAGTATTAACTAGCCTTTCAAATATGCCATGCATCATGATATTAAAAGAGTTATGCTATCATTATTAATGATGGCATAAGGCTAATCTCTTATATACCAAAAACTCACGACCATCAATTTTTTTGGTATTGCACTAGATGTTTGTTAATACTTCTTGAAACAATCTTTATGCAAGCAATATCAATTGTGCATAGTACAAAATATGTTTCAAAATGGAGCTTCCATCTTTTGTAATTTTAATGTCCTCAAACCTTCCGATGAGCTTGCCCAAATGGATAAAACAATATTTCTAATATTAAGATATTAGAAGAAGATTAATATACAAAGGACATAGGTAAGTCATGAAATAATTCTTATATGACCAAACAACAATAAAAGAATTAGTCAATTGAATCAAATTAACCATGTGGATCAAAACTATTTTGAATGCATTAATGTAGACAAGTAAAATAAATATGCCAATTTTTTGTGGATATTAATACAATTTATTCAATATCAAGGAAAATAATAAGAATGATAAGTAAATCATTAGAAAGAACAATACACATATATAAGATTATAATCACAAGAATATGTGAAAAGATAGAATGAATTTATGCTGGAAACAAAGCTAAGATTAGGACAAATATTTAGATATTAGCTTATCCAAACTATTCTATTTAGTTTTGTTGTGAACTTGTTGAGATTATCTTAATGATAAGTTTTGTACTCTTTATGTTGCAAAATTGGCTCATGTCCATATTGTCATCATATCCATTTCACTCTTATAACTTTTAACATTTGCTGAAATTATCTTAATGATAAGTTGTGTACTCTTAAAATTGGCTCATGTCCATATTGTCAATTACATCCATTTCACTCTTTTATAACTTTTAACATTTGATTAATATTAATATTCAGTTTTAATTTTGTGCTTAATTTTTTTTATTTTATTTTTTTGTCCGAGGGTTCTTTATTAAAACCCACATAGTCATTTAATTAGCTGATACAGAATAAGAGTTAAGAGTCTTATACTTAAACCTTTTTTAGTAAAGAGAGTAAAAATGTCTATTCTGTTAACACTACCTGGAAATTTATAGACTTACTTAAAAACATCAATTTTATTAATAAATCAAAACTTATTGACACTATTTATGCGGAAGGCGTCCCCTCAATGAAGTTTTCCCATTCATTTTTCTCTATCGACGGTCAACAAACGGATGCAAGACCATCTCAAATAGATCTTTACCGTTCATTATTTCTTCTCCTTTTCATGCATTTAATGTTTACACCCGGAGTTGGTGTACCCTGTCCCTATGCGTTGCAACCGCGTGGACGATAGCTAGGGTTCTTGTGTTAAAATATCTGCATTGCTCGACACATTTTTCTCCTCTGCCGTTGTTGGTTTTCTCTCCTCCAAACTCTTCCTTGCTGGTATTGACCTTTCAGTCCTCCAATTTGGCGAGCTGTAGCCTGGAAATAAGGTTTCGACGAGGGCTTTAGAGTATGTCTATTAAAATAAAAACTACGGCCAAGATTCTAACGATGAGCACACTTAGGTTTTAATTCTTTCTCGCTGGTTATGTTTTCCCTGATTCTAAAACTGTTTTGTTATCTGTGTGCAGGTTGGAAACTATTCGTTAGGGTGTCCTAATATTTCAGGCAGGGAGAATGGTGGCAAAGGCTGTGGATTGTTGATTTACACCTACCAATTTCCAGTGCTGGTGTCTGGATGAACGAGGGATGAATCTTTCGGCCTGCGTTGCTCTCTTGTTTCCACACCCATGCTGCCCTTAACATTCCTCAGATTCTTCAGGCTTTCTTTATTTCCTTCATTTTCGGATAGTGCTTCTTCAAGCATTTAGAACATTCAACCATTGACGAATCCAACCATTACCAGTATCTCAGCGGGTGACATTTCAACACAAAATTGTGTCCAATATTCAGTGTGCCCTGCCTTCAATATTCAGCAACCAATATTGTATCGCAGCATTGATGCTCATAATCAGACGATAGGTTTGTTACATGTTTAAATGGACATAGTAGCGCTTAATAGTAAAATCTATTATCCTGACATCTGAGTGCATAAAAACCACCTGAAAGGGTTTGTGTCCAATATGCAGGGTATGTGAAAGAAAGGGCATAAAAGCGGATGGCCAGTAAAAAGTCAGACTGAAACTGAATGGCTGCAGACATTTCAATCATCTCCAAGCTTTGCAGAATCTTGAGGTAAGTCATTTGCCCTGTTTGCAATGCTTGACAATTCAACAAAATGTGTGATGAATTTCAGGTAACTCACTTGCCATTATTTCAGCCATTTTTCTATTTTCAGAGTCTATACATTTAAGTTGTTTTTAATTACAAAATGGATTTGTTGAAAAGGCTTTACAAACTTTCAAGCAAATGTAATTACAGCAATGGGAGCTTTCCTACCTCTCCCAAAATGGGAGCTTTCGAACAGGGTATGGACAGCAATCAAAGCATCATCGAATGAGGATTTTTTACTTGATCCAATAGTTGGAAATGCACTGGTAAACATCTATGCAAAGTGTGCAAACATTGAAAAGGAACGTAAACTATTTGACATAATGCCTCAAAGAAAAAAGGAATTTTATCATTTGTTGTAGTTGCAACTGCCCTGGTGGACATGTATCATAGAAAAGGCGAGCATTTGAACAAGGGATGGACATCCATTAAACCACAAAGAAAACATGTACTTTATCAAATGTTGCAATTGCAATGATTTTGATGAATAATTTCTTTCACTTTTTTTATCATATGAAATTGGGGTGTATGCTGATTTCTTACACAGTGCATGGTCTCTTCTTCTAAACAGCAGTTTTTGAGATATACAGACATTCTGCTTTTCTGTCAAAACAAATGGTTTGCTGAGCTATACTCAAACAGTTGGCATTGGGACCTTCTTTAAATATTAATGTTCTGGTGCGCTTGTAATTTGAACTTGTAAACGGTTTTGAAAAAATATTAATGTTTTGGTGCACTTGTAATTTGAACTTGTAAATAGTTTTGAAAAAAACATACTTTACTATTAAATGTACAGCAGTTGTAAATGCAATGGTTCCCATTAATATTCTAAATGAAGGCATTTATTTTCCTTCTACTTGATGCTATTTTGCTGATTGTTTCCCTCCCACCAGTTTTTAGTATTGAATGTATACCAGCTGCTACTGAAGCTGCAAATTCAATGGTTGCCACACCTGTTCTTCCAATACATTAAGAATTATACAAGAATTTTTCACCCATTTTACTCCCTATTTTCCTTGGCAAAAAATTACAACTCTTAACATTTGACAATTTCTATATTTCAAATACAATACCAAAAATTAAAATATTCATCTCCACAAATCTTCGGCGTACCCATTGCACACAAAGGTGCAATTACTAGTTATAATTTTTGTTGTTTTGTTGCTGCTGTAGCAGCTTGTCTTGCTACTTGTGTATGACCTAATGATGGCCTGTTTGACCATGTATTCTCACTGATGTAATTTGTTTTTTTTCTTCTTTATCCAATAAAACAAAAAAAAAAAAATTTAAGATATGTTCACCCTGTAAAAATCTCAAAAGTAAACATCTCATATATATTAAGTTAAACAAGTTATGTATCGGCCCAGACATTGGGCAATGGTTCACAATTCTCCAGTCAATCACATATCGTCGTCAATCTGCCAATATAACTTTGAATTCCTTGTCCATTAAAAAACAAGCCAATAGGATTCTGAAATCCCGGTCCATAAGAAAGAGTATCTTTATTCATATTTGATCTGTTCATGATCTAAGGGAACATGTCAATAGACTATTGAATTCCTTGTCCATACAAAGAGTGTCCATATTTGATCAGAACCCAATTTGAATAATAGGTAGAAGTGATTGATTCAGAATATCTAGCCATATTTTTGCAGTCGAATAAGCTCAAAATGTGTCTGTTGAATCAACAAACAATGAAAGTACGGCTATTATTCTTGGTTCTAATTCCAACGTCACAAGCTTCTTGCGAATTTTCTCCTGGCTGGAGATCTGCGACAGTAGTGCCAGAGCAATGCAGGAGAGATGGAGGCGCCAGGCTTGTTCCTATACAGGCTTGCAGTCCAATACAGGGCTACTGCTTGACATTTTTAAGCTTCACCCTAAATACATACTAACTCTCCATTGCTGCATTTGAGACCAACTTAGAAACTCTGATTGCTGCTAAGGTTTTCTGGACAGCAAACCGTGACAGCCCAATGGCAGAGAACTCCCTTCTAGTCTTCACAGAAAATGAGGACCTCATACTTGAGACCTCAGAGGGACGAAGGATATAGTCAAACAATACGTCTGGATGTGGTTGTTTCTTGATGCCTCTGTATAGGACATCTGAGAGTTTATGATACTCAACAACATTCTCCAGTATGGCAATCATTCTACTATCCTAATAAAGTACACTGTAAGAGCTCTCCAGCTGTAAATGGAAGGTTTTAGGTTTTGAATCTTAAGTCGTTTATGAAAAGTTCAACATGTTATCAGAATCAGGTCAGATTAGGAGCCCCCAAACATCCATAAAATAGTTAAAAGAACTGTGTTGGAAATACCCTGATCAAAGATGGATTGATCACAAAGCAACAGATAGCTCAATAGTAAAGCACTCCAACAGTAAATGAAAGGTCCAATTAAATAATAGAACACTCTAGCAATAAATGAAAAGGTCCCAAATTCAAGTTATCCCTGATCCATGAAAAACCAACACCAGTGACAGCTATTCTTGTGCAGATGCTTCGGCCTGGCATGAAATCGATAAGCGGCAAATCTTCCACAGATTTATCAAAGTCTCTTCATGTGGAATTGTTCTCTATTATAACAACCCTGTATATTTTACTCGTCCCAGGGGATCCTCTGCTCTAAGTTGGAAGCAACATTGGCAAATTGCTTATGGATTTGCCTGTGTCCTCGCCATTTTACATAAAGATTGCCGAAAGTGTGCTCTTTACTTGGACATCAAACCTCAAAACATCCTTTTGGATGAAAATTCTGAGACCAGACTGTCAGGTTTTGGGCTCTGTAGTCTGATGGAGAAAGGAATCTCGCGTCTGTATAGTTTGTGAATGGTGTTGCCTCAGCTGATATTCGTAAGGAAGAACATGGATCTGAGCGAAAAAAATGTATTGCATCGCCTCACTCCTGCATCTCATCCGCTCACCAGCTGTATGAAGAGAAGATGCGGATACAGCTGTATGCATCACTCTTCTGGTTTACCGTTTACATTTAGCAGACTACAAAACAAAAAATATAAAAGTTCAAAATAAGATAATTTGTCGAAGAAAACTAAATTAATAGAATTTGAAAGAGGGAAAGTGCCTGGGAGACCCTAAATAAACACTGAATGCCCAACCTATCAAGCACTCTGGATGCGCCAAAATTTGCAATTTTAACCCCAAAACCCCTGTCCAGCAAGTTGTTGCAGGATTTCACATCCCCTGCAATATTGGCAAGCTGCGCCCAGAGCGATCGGATAACGCTTAGTGATAAGAATCTTAGCTGGTTTATGAAAGTTCAATATGGTGTCAGAATTAGCTCAGATTAGGAGCCCCAAACATCTATAAAGTGGTTAAAGGGACTGTTTGAAATAAGCCACACTCTGATCAAAGATGGATTGGTCACAAAGAAAACTAGTAGCTCAATAGCAAAACACTCCAGCAATAAATGGAAGGTCCAATTCAATAATAAACACTCTTAACAATAAATGAAAAATCCCAGATTCAAGTTATACCTGATCCATGAAAAACCCAACACCAGTGACAGCTATTCTTGTGCAGATGCTTCGGCCTGGCATGAAATTGATAAGCAGCGAGTCTTCCACAGGTTTATCAGTCTCTTCGAGTGGAGTTGTGCTCTATTATAACAGCCCTGTATATTCTCCTCGTCTCAGGGGATCCTCTGCTCTATGTTGGAAGTGTTGAATAATTTATTGCAGACTAAATGGAAATAAGATTGCAGAAATTAAATTCAGAAAGAAAATAATTCACAAACACGAAAAACACGGTTTATCAAGTTGACTACATCCACTTTGAAGCAGGAAAATAAACGAAAAACACGGTTTATCAAGTTGACTACATCCACTTTGAAGCAGGAAAATTTTCTTTTATTATCTCTGTTATTTACATGCATCTACAACAGCAATTGTGTCAAGGCCTGATCGAATTGAACTGAAGGCTGACCGTTGGGCTTCAATACCCAACAGGAAGCAACGTTGGCAAATTGCCTGTGTCCTCGCCATTTTACAAGATTGCCGAAAGTGTGCTCTTTACTTGGACATCAAGTCTCAAAACATCCTTCTGGATGAAAATTTTGAGGCCAGAGTGTCAGAGATTTTGGGCTGCCTAGTCTAGTGGAGAGAGGGGAATCTCGCGTCTGCATAGTTTTGGAATGGTGTTGCCTCAGCTGATAACCGAAAGGAAGAATATGGATCTGAGCACAAAAATGTATTGCATCGCAACACTCCTACATCTCATCCGCTCACCGGCTGTATGAAGAGAAGATGCGGATACAGCTGTATCCATCACTCTTCTGGTTTACATTTAGCATACTACAAAACTAAATAAATAAATGAGATAATTTGTCCAAGAAAACTAAATTAATAGAATTTGAAAGAAGGAAAGTGTCTGGGAAACCCTAAATAAATACTAAATACCCAACCTATCAAGCACTGTGGATGAGCCAAAATTTGCAATTTTAACCCCAAAATCCCCGTCCAGCAAGTTATTGCAGGATTTCACATCCCCTGCAATATTGGCAAGCTGCGTCAAGAGCGATCGGATAGCATCGGCCATTGCAACACCATGCAGACGGTCGAACAATATGTCCTTAGGCATGAACTCGTATACCAACAGCTTGAAATAGATCTATTCACTTGAAATGCAACAGATAAGCTTTAAGATGGTGGTGTACCAGAGTCCCAATGTATTCACCTCCACTTCCCCTTTTTCTTAAAATTTCCTCCTGATCTGCTCATGTTGAGGATCTTTTTAACCGCTATCATGCGGTTGGAAAGGAATCTCCTGTGATATAACGCCGTTACCGCTGTCAATCTCACGGGTGCGTTGATTTATGGCAATTTACCTTCTGCTGTATGCAGCCTACCCAATCTCACGGTGTTACTCTCCAAGCCAATACTTTCAGCGGTTTCTTCCAGCAGTCTCTCTTGCATTGCATCGGAGAGTCAACACCGTAAGATTGGACAGGCCTATGTACCAGAGGTACAGGCGTATGTATCAGAAGTCAAATTGCCGGAAATCAACTCCCCCGTGAGATTAAAAGCGGTAATGGTATTGAATGTATCACAAGAATTTCCATTCCAAGCGCATGGATTTTGGTGAGACTCCTTCCAGTTGCTCGAAGCATTACGCGTGCCCCTTTGAACTCCCTTCTGGATTTCGAGCAATATTACGCCGTTTTGCGTGAGGGAAGTTCAGTGGAGAAGCAGATGCAAACAGATGACAATGCAGAGAGCCTGAGCGCTACGGAGCATAATTGCTGCCATATAAATAGCAGAAATCGGATATTTTTGAGTTGCGTATAGCCTAAGATTTCCAAATTTCGTTATGTTTGAAGCGGTTGCGTGGTGCGCACTCTAGAGACATGGAATTTTGGTTTTGACAGCACATGATGTTGACGAGACGGAAAGATGGGAGCCGGTAGGTAGTCCCATCTTATGAATGACAGTCCATCACAAGGGGGAACAACGGAGAAGCTAATAATTGCTCGGCTATCAGGCAACCAGCATCAATTCCAAATCTTCATATCATATACGTGGAGAAGATCCGGATCCGAATTAATTTATGTTAATACACTTTAACAATTAAGTTGGTTAACTCATATATATTTTTATTTTTTATTTTGTTTCATTTGGATTTGATGCATTTGATGTATAATTTTATTTTGATATAATGAGTCTTTGAAAAGATCATTTAATATTATGTTATGTCATATTTCGTTTTTTAAATTATGTTTTATTTAATTTTTTTAATAATTTATTTAATTTGGATTAGACTACAAATACAATTTTGTCAACTAGACAAGATCATTGGTAAGATTGTGTCTTCCTTTTCAAATTTTTAATTCTTATACTTTGAATCCTAGGTTTACACATTATACCTAGGGTTTTTTTTTCTTTGTTTTAGGACTAAGCTTGGATAACACATTTAAAATCAATTGTAGATCTTCCTTTTCAATAGTGCAATTTTCTTATTGTGTTCTTAGTTTCTTAATCTTGGAGATATAGTCTTGAATTTGGTCAAAACCTTTAGGATCAAGATTCATCAAATCATTATCTATCTTATCATTTTTATCATATAATTTTTCAAAATTCTCTCAGGCCTCCTTATGTGTTTTGCATGATTCAATATGGAACTTTAAATCAAAAGAGACTAATGAACATATGCATCCAAGTGTTTTCTCACAATCAATCTCTCATTTTGCAAATTCTTTAGAATCAGTAGGTTGAGAATTGGTTTCTCTTAGATGGCCTATAAAACCCTTTCCCATGAGACAATTCCATACTGATTTTCTCTATGAAGCATAATTATATGGATTTAGGAGAGCCTCAATTTGAGATTTCTCCATTGCAAGAACACACAACAAGAAAAGGAAAGCAATCAAGCACCACAAGATTAACCCCCCCTCCCCAAAATTACTCAATCAAGAATTCCCCCCAAATATATGATCTAACATTTTATGCTCAATCCAATTACAGGTGCCACTTGCCAAAAATATTAAAATGGACTTTATATTAGTGCTTACAGATGTCAAATTTAGCCACAAACTCAATAATTTTTTACATTGAATTAGATCAATCTGATCACACCTCTACAAATTAAAAAAGTTATGCACTTTCAAAAAATGCACAAAATAATATTATTGTAAGAGTGAGGATGGAGCCCTAGAAGTACCCAAAATGAGAACGACTCAACAACACCTGTGAGAATCTTTACTTTTTAAAAAACTAGGTGTCAAATCAAAAACCAATTACACCACTGTAGAGAGCACAAAATTCTACCCCAAATAAAAAAATCTTGAAAAAAGAGGCTCAATGACTGAGTTATGGTCATTTGGAATCAAAGTACAAATTCAAAATTACTAATGGAGGGGGGGTAGATTGGAGCGACCTGTCGATAGTCATTTGGCTGTCAAATTTCAGACAGTCACAAATGACAGTAATTTGATTGTAATATTTAAGATAGTACATCTAATAGTAATTTGACCATCAAATTTAAGATAGCCTTTGGTGACAGTCATTTGGCCATCAAATTTAAGACAATCGTGCAAAAATTAAAAAATCACCAAAAATTGTCACAAAAATGAAGTGTTATATACAAAAGTAGGGTTTTGGGGCCTTTCGAGTGTGATGGAAAAGTTGGATTTGACCCAAAATACTCTAAAATGATAGCTCCTTACTAGATCTAGCAATGGCATCCCTCTTCAAACCCTCATAGGTCTTGCCTTAGATGTGAGATTTGGATAAAACAAAAGACAAAACTAACTTTTTTGGATTCTTTGAACTCTAAGGTGAGCTCAAATTTACACCAACAAGCTCCAAAATGAACTTGGAATACAAAGCCACACAAAGAAAACCCCTAAATTTTTATATTTCTTTTAAGTTTTTTATAATTCTCCAAGTCATCATTCAATGCAAGAGAAGAGCATACTCAAGTTTTCAAGATCCACCAAGATCTATAACCTAGATCTCTCAATTAAGACTATCAAGAAGCAATCCCACAAGCTTTGATACCATGTAAGAGTTGGTATAGAATGCTCTACACCATGGAAGATCTGGCTGAAGATTGTAGCCACCCAAAGTCTAGGAACTTCTATGAAAGTACAAGAAAAAACAGCTATAAGAGAATAATGTTATTCTATTAAAGGATGTAAATGATAGATTATAATTGATTGATTTATAAATGAGACCCCTTGGTTATATAGCCAAGGGGAGACATAGGATTATACAAGATCATGACAAGTTTCTTAATCCTATGTCATAAGGCAACTAATATTAAATGGCCTAGGACACAAGAATTAAATAACAAAAGATAAGATAAGATGCCAACTAATACTTCTAGAAAGATTCCTAAGACCTAAGTAAACTCAACATGTGAATAGGACCTACTAGGT
>VDFB02114674.1:0-19367 GCA_007258455.2 Sequoia sempervirens | reverse complement strand
TATTCTCCTACATTAGGGTGGTTGGTTTCACTAGTTTTCCAATTAAACTTTCAAGGCATCTCGAAGAAAAATTTGTCATGATTGAAGTTAGCAGACAATTCGCGGATGTCAACAAAAAATGTCAAGAGCGAAGGAGAGTGACCATGGAATTCCCAGTTGGATTTTTCCTTTATACATGTGAATCCATGTCAGACGCCCTTAATATTGAAAAAGAGATCTCCAAGTATAATCTTCATACTTATGATGAACACTTTCCTTTTGATCTCAAGGGTTTTGTCAAGAATAATTTAAAGTTAGGACCAGGTTTCCTCCATCTACTTGCTTTGGAGGATTATTGGTTAGATTTCTTTGATGAATTTGAGGTAAGGAAAATAAGTTGGATGAGATTATCTTTAAGGTAGATTATTACCTTTAATTTGAGCTTTGATGTGCAAGGGATTGAGGATGATGGGTTACACTTAATATACTAGGTTTTCACAAAATTAATAGCCAGTCACCCTATTCTTGCTATGGATTGGAGTAGTAAAGAAAAGTATACCATTGAGGCTAGAACTGTTGATGTCTTGGAACAAACTCAAGAATGGGCCACCAAGAAAAAGACAGAGAAATCTCTCCCAACACTAGATCACAAAACACACAACCAGGGGGAAGCAACAGTCAATCTTTTGTAATTATGGGAACTTTTGGAGCTACTTCGCAACCATTACAATCTGGGGATCAAGGAGATGGTGATGAAGAACCCCCTAATAGAGATTTGCTTCAGTCAACTTGTGGGGAAGACCTCCCCAATTTACCTATTCTATAACATGAAAAAAGGGATGACGAAGAAGTAGATATCTTAAAAAATATTAACATTAGTTCTACTTCCCCTTTTCCCTAGTCATCACCTGACAGGGAAGTTAATGAAACTTCAAAACAGAGACCTTCACCACGCCCATCTCAATATGCTCAAACTGATACTCCTCCCATCAATAGAGTCCTTTTTGGCTCTTCCAACTCCAAAGCAGCCAATATTCCCAATGCTTCTACGTGGTTGGAAGACACTCTTTCTAGAAAAAGAAAAGCAGTGCTATTGGATCTTCCAAAGCAGGACATGGTGGGGCAACTACTCCAAAGAACCCCAAAGTTGAAGAAGTTAAAAAATGTTATTCGATTAGTTGATGAATCTAGATTGGGAAACCTATGTCTAGAGGTAGCACGTCCTATCACATAGAAAGAGGTCAATCAAGCCACAGCTAGTGATTTTGACATTAACAGGATTGATTTGGGACCACCTACAAGAGATGGTGATGTGTAGATTTTTCAAGTCTCTACAACAAGGATGGTGGAAAGATCAAAGAAAGACAAGGAGAGTAAAGATGAATTGAAAAGACAAATTAATGTCCTAACTAATTGCCTGAGATCAATCTTCGACATTCCACCTCAACCAATATCTCAAATTGAGTCATCCTCTGACCCTTTAACTTTAATGGGTAAAGAGTCAGTGATTAGAATGCAAAGCTACAAGAATTTTGGCAAGGCTATGGAAGAGTGGAGCGCTAGATTAATTGAGAGAGGTAACTATGTCATCTTTGAATCTCTCAAATGTTTACAAAGGGTGAATGCTTCAAGGTTAGAGATTTAGGAAGAGATCATTGTTGTTGGGAGGGAAGAAAGAACATGGAATTAGTACATGAATGAAAGCAAGGCTATGATAAACTTTGGGATAAAGAATCTAGCCTAAGTAGCTTATACCCAACGTCGTTGATGGCCATTGCTTGATTTGGAGCAAAAGCGTGGATTGGAAACTACAGGTAGTAAAACAGGGTTCACAAAATCTTTAGGAAGTACATACCGAATGTGATACAATCTTAGAAGAGATTCATACGAACCTTGTTGCTCTCAGATTGTAGTCTAATAAAGAAGGAGATGGAAGTACTGAGAGTGTTGAAGCCTTGAAGGATAGTTTCTAGAAAATGATTAATTGAATTTTCAACTCACAATTTTTCAATGCAGAACATTTAAGAAGGTTCAATGAGCCAGACCTTGTCTTGACACAGGCTATAGGTCTCATGGAGTCCTACGATTGGAGAATCAAAGTCATTAAAGACTGCTAGTTGTCATGGAAGTTACGAATGGGGAGTGTTTTAAGGAAAGTTAAGGTGCAGAAACAACTCTCCTAATGTCAAAACCTCAAGGAAGAATGTAGAGATGCTTTTAAATTTTCAATTACAATCCAATTAAGATACATTTGAAATAAATAACTGTAGACACCTAAAAATGGTCTGGAGAATCTAATTAATTAAATACGACTTATTTGATTAATTAATCTTAAATTCATCTACTTAATAAATAAATAGAAATATTTATTTATATTAAGTTCATTATTAATTCTTCTATTTCATATTATTTCTTTCTTAATTAAATAAACAAAATTAAAAACTTTGTTTTATTTAATTATTATCATTATTACCTCTTTTATACTTCTATCTTAAAATTAAATACACAACTTAAATAATTTGTGTTATTTAATTACCTCATCACATTTCTTCTTAATTAAATAAAGATATCCTAGAATCTTTTATTTAATTATCATTTTCCTTTTATTTTAATTTAATAAACAAATCCTATAGTTTGATTTATTAAATTATTTATTCCTCTTTTGCTAAATTTAAATAAATCAAAAATATTTAAATTGATGCATAAATCATATTCCTTTAATCACTCACCAATAAAATTAGATTTTTTTAAAATCTAATTAATTCAACTATCATTCACGGGAAGAGCTTCGGGGAAAAACCTGTAGGAAATCCTCCCAATCTTCTTCCTCAAATCTTTCCTCTCATCTTGCCTAGTGTTTTCATGGGGAGGAACAATCCTCCATGATCAGCTCCATCTTCTCATCTCATGCCATTCAATTCTCCATATTGAATCCCAGCCTTTTATCCTGTATCCCTGTGCAAATGTGCTACCGTGAAAGCTATAAATACAGGTCTTTGGCTATAGGAAATGGATCCCAACTTGTGCAATCTTACTCTGCAGGTTTTCCAAGCATCCAAGCATTCAAGTAATCAAGCATTCAAGCATTTATCCAGCATCCATTAAAGCAAGCATCCAACATTCATCAAGCATTCAGCATTTGCAGTCATGGCTGCCATTATAGTAGCTTTATTATTTAATCATATAGGAATAGAGATAGTTTGAATTCTCATTCTCTAAGTGTCATTTCAATGGTCTAATTAGCTTCTAAAATCTGAGAGCAAAGTAGATTAAAGAAATCTTTAGAGCTAGAGAGCAATAGGATAGCTTTAGAGGTTCTTGTGTTTAAATTAGTTTAAATTTTCTTGAATCTTTACTATTATGTCTTATTTAGAAGTGTAGATGCATATTTAGATTGTTTACCTTATCTTTATGCTTCCATTTTGGTGCCCACCATGGGGCCTAACCCCATATTCTGCATAATTTTTGTGAAAAGTGTCTTATAGGTATCGGCGTGTTAGTTTTTGTGGAACTGTGGTTTTTTATAGCGCGCCGGCTGGATTCTGTAGCGCTCCGCTGGGCTGTTTTAGCGTGTAGGTCATCTATTTTAGTGTGCCAATGGTCTATTTTAGCGCGCTGGTTTTCTGTTTTAGTGTGCCGCTCAATTGTTTTAGCGTGCCGCACCACTGTTTCAGCGCGTTGATCCACTATTTCAGCGCCTTGACTCTTTGTCTTTAAAATATTTTTTTTAATCTGGATCCGATGCATCCATGGCCAGATTTTGTTCTTTTGTGTCCTTTTGGTTAAAATTTATCAATCCTAGGATAGAAAATGGGTTAAAATTTATCAATCCTAGGATAGCAAATGGATAAAATTGATCAATCCTAGGATAGAAACTTCATCATTTGTTGTGGGATTAAAATTGAACATCATGCTTTTTTATATCCATATAGATTAGCTCATTTGTCTTTTGGGTTTTTAAAAGTGAACAAACTTCTCTGCTGTGATTGGGTGATAGGTTTATGCTCTCCCCTTAACTGGGTGCATCAGAATACCAGACTCACTTTTTTTTCTTTACGCATTTTCAAGCTTTTATTAAAACCTTTAGACAGGCCTGCCGTAGTGGGAAAAAGTACTCACCCTATAGGAATGACCTGAGTGGGGACAACCAAAAGCCATGGTATTCCAACCCACTTAAAAATTTATGTGAATTTGGGGAAACCCTCTTTCAACAGAAGTGTGCAGGATAACCATCCCCAAAATCTTTGTTCTAAAGATTGGGAGGTCTCTCGATGGAGTTTATCCATTTGCCGCTCTGAACGGAAACCCTATCTAAGAACCTAGAAATAGAAGCATGCTTGTCAGTTCTCGAACATTGTAATACTCAGCGGTGCAGGGGCGGGGAAGAATCTACCCTCAAGCACTCACCATATAATTGCCAAGGACTATTTGCTCAGGGGATCCGGTATCCACTTCCGTCACTCTGAGTACGCACCTGGAAAAGACAAAAACATGAGCGCCCTCTAGGGGGTGACAGGGCTATGTGAGTCGATGCAATTCCAAGCTGTGGGCCATTCGAGTATATAATGATGACCTTTTGTCTCTACGAGTGAGTCTATCTAAAGTGTCTTATCTGTTATAAACCAGTGAAAATCAAGAAGGATCATGCTTGATTCTTAAGAACATACACTATCTGTTTAGATTCTGGGATTTTAAAGTCAACCATTCTATTCTTGCTTACTGTGTTTTCTCTCATTAAATTCAGATAAGATCATCACAAGAAACTTCAAAATCAAACACTTGTGAAATTCTCATGATTCGAGATTGGGTATCCACCAAATTTGTCAAGAAATCTCTTGTCAAATGAATCAGAAAGCCAAAGAAAACACTTACATACAAACAACTCCTAAGAAAGCAACAATTTTTATATCAAAGCAGGAAAGTTCTACTCCAACATAGGACTTTTATTCATAGATATCATGATTTCTCTAGAGGTTATACGGACGACTATGCTGTAGCTCCCTTAGATTCACAAGCATTTTATCAAAGAAGGGATCTTAGGCAACACCACAATCACAGTCAAATAATTCATCTAGAAAACATCCCACAACTAGCCATACAATACGATACTAGACCAAGTGAGTTTCATAGAGTAAGATAGTTTCCTGTCTTAGCGCGTCACACTTCTGTCCTAGCGCGTCACAGCTCTGTTTTAGCACTTTGAGTCTCTGTTTTAGCGCTTCGGGTCTCTGTTTTAGCATGTCACATCTTTGTCTTAGCGCCTCACGGCTCTATCTTAGTGCCTCACAGATCTGTTTTAGTGCATCCAGTCTCTATTTTAGCGCGTCACATCTCTGTCTTAGCGCTTTGGGTCTCTATTTTAGCGCATTGCATCTCTATCTTAGCGCATCTAGTCTATGTCTTAGCACTTAGTATCTCT
Source organism: Sequoia sempervirens (assembly GCA_007258455.2). Lineage (NCBI taxonomy): Eukaryota > Viridiplantae > Streptophyta > Pinopsida > Cupressales > Cupressaceae > Sequoia > Sequoia sempervirens. The sequence continues at coordinate 13,969 of VDFB02114674.1, read as the reverse complement.
GTTATAGCACATCACGGCTCTGTTCTAGTGCATCGTGGCTTTGTTTTAGCGCTTCGGGTCTCTGTGTTAGCGCCTCACGTCTTTGTCCTAGCGCGTCGCGGCTCTGTTTTAGTGCTTCGCGGATCTGTTTTAGCACGTCAGGTCTTTGTTTTAGCGCTCTGGAAGGTAAAAAAATAGAGTTAGTAAGACAATTTTTCAGTTTACCCACATCAAAAACAAGGTTTTCATCAATCCAAAACATTTTTTTCATAGTCCAAAACACTTGAATCATACAAAAAGGAGAGAAAACTTTACTATTACGCCTAGGTCTTGAAATCTCTTCCAAAGTGTCCTTATTAATCATCATTAATCTGAGGTTTTTGTGTCAAAATTTCCCTATCAAGGATTTTTATCATCCTTTCATCACGAAACTAGACACAACTAAATTAGATTTTTTAACATAGTTCTATCAAAAACTTCGTTAAAAATGACACTTATTCAAATCAAAAATCCAAGATCAAAGTCTAGAGTAAAAAGTTTGTATGCCTATTTTCACACGATCAGCATATCAAAGACAACAAGAAGAAGAAAATGAAAGAATAGCAGCCATGGCTAAAGAAAACCCTTAGGGAAAATACAGCAACACTGATCCTCTCACTAATTCACAAGAGAAAGAAATAACTACAGAAGAAATCGAGAAAGTTCAACAAGACCCTCATTTCCATAAATTTATGGAAAAGATGCTAGAGCAAGATATGGAAAAGTATCTTCTATTATTAGTTGACAAAGGTGCTAAGCTTCCTAAAGACTTTGATGTCAATCAACTCAAGGAAACAACCACACCTAACCCAACTAGTATAGAAAATCCAAATCAAGTAGATGCTTTGACAAAACAAATCCAACAATTACAACTGCAGTTCCAAAATATCCAACAAGGGCCAACAAAAAGATATTCCTTACAAGACATTTTCCCTTATCCACTCGACCCAAGCATTAACATGATACCATTTCCACGGTATTGTGAATACCTGACGTACAACAAATACAATGGAATAACCGATCCATTTGATCACGTGCGGGAATATAGAGCCATGAGCATAGAGTTTGCACATGAGGACTCTTACTTACTACGATTATTTCCAAGAAGCTTAGGAAACACTTGCATGGAGTGGTTTTCTAAAATGGAACCCAGGATCCAATCTTTTGAATAATTGATCAATAGGTTCATAATGCACTTCTCATTCAACATCCAACATGGGGTGACCTTAAAAGAACTCTACAAAACCAAACAAGCAAAGGGTGAAAAGTTTCTTTCCTTTCTACAATGATGGAGAAGGCTATTTGCTAAATACCGTAGATCTATTCCTGAAGAGGAGAAGATAGAGATGTTCATCGATAACCTAGTGGATGACATGAATTACAGATTGGATTTACAATGTCCATCTACATTTGAACAAGTTATCGAAAAGGGGCTCAAAATCGAAGAAGCTCTAATCAAAAGAGGAACAATCAAACACTTCATTGAAGGTTCAAACAATAGCAATTCCTCTAACAACAACAACGAAAAGCCAATATTTTGGAAAAAGAATAAGAATACTGATACCATGATCGATACACACATGTCCAAACCAGTATTCACCTTGATGCCAACCACTACAAACAAACAAAACAATGATTCTAATGTCAAACAAAGTAGTGATCAAGGAAATAATAAAAACAAGTTGGAGAAGAAAAACCCAATCATTCCAACGACTCATCCAATAAATGAAAATTCACTTATTAGGAAATCATTGGAATTAGTCCTCAAAGAACTTTAGATGAAAACTTATTCAAGTACAAGAGGCTAGGAATTGGGACCCTCAAGTCAAAACCATCATGGTGGAAATCGACTCACATTACCGGCTACTACCATCGTAATAAAGGTCACATGATCAAAAATTGTTGGCGCTAAAACATGGTACAAGACCAGATAGATCAAAAAGAAAGTATTTGTAGAGGGGCACCAAACAAACAAAGATCATACAACATTCAAAAATCCTCTACCCAATTATCATAAGGAGAATCCTCTTCGCGAAACAGCAAAGGTAAGAATGTTGGTTGGTGTTTATGACATAACGCATCCTTTGTCTTTCTCACGCCAAAGATGATGAGAGCTATGCAATCAAATCAATTGAAACCAATGATACATCTACTAATTGTACAACATATGACAAATCTGAAAACCAAATTAATGTAATCACACCCAAAGGAAACAAAAGCACCAACCCGTTAATGCCAATAACAAGGGCAATAACCAAAGTTATATTGAAAGGAGCATCATTATCATCCCCATCCTCAGGATCCTTCCTCTAATCAATATAATCTCATCGATCAATTATAGAAAATGCCGCTTTTAAATATCAATCTTGGAACTTTTGAAGATTTCCCCCTCACACAAAGAGGTTCTTGAACAAGCTCTTGTATCAACTACGGTACCTAACAATCTGGATGTGTGTCAATTCCAAGCTATGGTGGGACATCTATCCGCACCTCATTGCCTTTCATTTTTTGAACATGATGATATATCACTCACCCATCCGCACAATTCCACCCTTCACATTGAGGTCCTTATCCATAAACATCGTGTAAAGCGTGTCCTGATAGATGGAGGGGCTAGTTTTAAATATTTGTACCTTTAAAGCTGATTCGCACTAGATACCTCGTGATGAAGCCATCGATACAAGAAGAAAAATCACAATCAAAGTATATGATGAGAAGAAAGATCCTCTAAAGGGTTGATCATATTACTCCATTTCAAGTGGACCTATTATCCAAAATGTGATTTGTCAAGTCTTTAGATAGGAACTCGACATACAACATACCTGCTAGATGTCCTTTGATTCATGATATGCAAGCGCCTTCCACCTATCATCAATGCCTAAAATTTCCTGTCAATGGATAAGAGGTAACAATCATAGCAGACTATAATGATACCCAAGCTTGTCATACATTGAAAACATCTCAGGATACATTAATACCTCACAATAGAGAAGTTAGCACTTCAAATTCATCTAATGGTGAGCAACAACAAAGCTTCATATCCAAGTGGCTTCCAAAACAACAAAAATCACAAGAGATCAGGGTGGCACAATCTAAACCTTCAAATTTTGAAGAACAATTGGCTTCACTCTCACACCAATTCACCAACAAAGTATAGATAAGTGATGAAGGAATAAGTGAATATGGTGTCGGACACTCTTTCCATCTATCATAGATGTTACCCTCCTTACAAACGTATGGACAGCCATCTACAACCACCCAAAAATCAGCACAATCTACAACAGCATTAGATGGCAGATTTGTAAAAGCTGGAAACTTAGATGAAGAATAAGAAGATAAGGCCATACTAAATTGGCTTTATAGGGATGAGGAAGCTTCCACTTTCATGAGTAATATCATAGAGACAAATCAATATGGAAAGGGAAAAACTATTCTGGAGAAGATGGGATATTCAGGACAGGGACCTCTTGGGTTAAGGAAACAAGGCATAACAGAACTAATCTAGCCTCTCACACTCCAACATAAAGATAAAACTGGACTAGGATATGCAGCAAAACAAGGACTTCTTGAACGAAGGGGACAAAGTGTAATAGAACCAATCCATTCTCACACCAAAGAAATGGCAGAATTGGACTAGGATACGTAAGAAGCAAGAGCAGAACTCACCAATAAAACTATGGAGCGTATTCTTCAAATGAGAGATAACTCTGAAACAGATTCAAATGAATATGAGTGGGACAACTTATCAGATGTTTCCTATGAAGATATTCAGATCAATGTTATCAAAAAGTATACCCCCAAATGTGAGGAGGGTCAAAGCTCGAGTTTTAATCCTATTGTCTTTGAAACACAAAATTTTGATGACTCAAGTGAAGATGAACGAACATCGATTGAGATAAATGATGTGGAAGAAAATACCTTCATAGGCCTCGACATAACCACTAACAACCTGGACGAAATTTCCGTCTGAGCTTTCACAATCACTGACATCAACCCATCTAATATTTCATTGCCTTTACTGCATCCCGAGCTTATCGAGTGGGAACCTCAACACCCCATCAATCTTCCTATTTTTGACAATGACTCCGCTATCATTAGCTACCTTTGCTGTGAAGAATCTGATACTTGTTCTACCAATACTTCTTTTAGTGATGCTTTTAGGCAGGAGGGTGCCAAGCCTTTCAGTTGTAAAAGTATGGAAATAAATAATGGATCTAATGGTGAAAACCATTCTATGGCAGTATTTGATCCTAAAATAGTAAAAACAAAGAACACATCCAATGGTGAAAACCTCATTGAGGCACCAAAGGATGGAAGGCTTGACATCCTCCCACAACATTACCATGAAAGATCATCAGTGTTGATAGAACCCACACAGACTATTGATATTGGCACAGCAAAGAAAGTAAGAATACTACACTTGGCAGCATCCATGATAGATATAGAAAAGCCAAATTTTATCAAATTCTTTGAAGAACGATGCATCAATTTTGCTTGGTCATACTCTGACATGCCAGGCTTAGACACAGATCTTATTATGCATCACTTATCTTTACCAACTGGCACTAAACCAATAAAACAAAAACTGAGAAAAATGCATCCACATGTTGCATTATTAGTAAAAAATGATTTGAAGAAACTACTAGATGCTGAATTTATCAGATCTATTGATTATGCTGAATGGATATCCAACATTGTACCTGTTTCAAAACTAGATCACACCATCAGAATATGTACTGATTTTTGGGATTTAAATAGAGCATGTCCAAAGGATGATTTTCCTTTGCCAAACATAGACATGATTGTAGATTTAACAGCTGGCCATCAAATGCTATCACTCATGGATGGATTTTCAGGATACAATCAAATCAAAATAGCTCCTGAAGACCAAGAAAAGATAGCATTCACATGTCCATGGGGCACCTTTTGCTAGAACATCATGCCTTTTGGGGTAAAGAATGCAGGAGCTACATACTAGCGAGCTATGACAACAATCTTCCATGACATGATGCACACCTTCATGGAAGACTATGTGGATGATATCTTAGCCAAATCTCACACTAGGGAAGGACATCTAGAGATACTTGCCAAAATATTTGACAAGTTGGAGAAATTTAAAGTCAGATTAAATCCTAAGAAATGTGCCTTTGGAGTAACATCAGCAAAACTCCTTGGATACATAGTTTCTATAAAAGGAATTGAAGTAGATCCAGCAAAAGTTAAAGCCATTGTGGAAATGCCACCTCCTAAGAATATCACTACATTAAGATCTCTACAAGGCCGACTACAGTCCATCAGAAGATTCATCTCTCAACTAGCAGATCGGTGTCATCCATTCAACCATCTTTTGCATAAAAATGTGTCTTTTAAATGGGATGAACAGTGTGAGAATACTTTCAATCAAATCAAGCATTATTTAATGACACCACCAATCTTGGTGCCACCCAATGAAGACAAACCATTGTTGCTATATATCGCAACAACAGATATTTCTTTAGGAGCCTTGCTAGCACAAGAAGATAAAGAAGGAAAGGAACAGGCAATATACTATATCAGCAAGAAACTCAATGGACATGAAGTAAACTACACCTTCATTGAAAAATCATGCTTAATAGTAGTATTTGCAACACAAAAATTGTGACACTATATGCTCACTCACACTGTCAAGCTCATTGCAAAAATTGATCCCCTCAAGTATTTACTGAGCAAGGTAGCTTTAACAGGAAGGTTGGCAAAGTGGGTCATGCTCCTCAGTGAGTTTGACATTCAGTATGTTGAAAGGTGAGCTATCAAAGGACAAGTCATTTCCAACCAATTAGCAGAAGCTCCATTGTCAGACAGTCATCCTATGACCATGGAATTTCCCGATGCAGATATCCTCAATATTACAACACAACCATGGCAACTCTACTTCGATGGATCCTACACACAACATGGATCAGGGGCAGGAATTTTATTTGTCACACCTCTTGGGCACACAATTCCATGATCTTATAGGCTTACCTTCCGTTGCACTAACAATGTGGCAGAATATGAAGCTTTGATCCTTAGAATTAAAGTGGCTATTGATTGGAAAATAACAGAACTACAAGTGTATGGAGACTCAGTTAATCATCTATCAAGTCAACAATGATTACCAAACTAAGGATGACACACTGATTTTATACAAGAGACTGGTAGATGATCTAAGAAAATACTTCATAGAAATCAAATTTGAGCAGATACCAAGATCAGAGAATAAAGTAGTAGATGCCATGGCCACAATAGCATCTCTTCTACAAATGCCTGAAACACAAGATCGTTATCGATTTATTGTGGAACAAGTGTCAAATCCTGCATACGTAAATCCCAAATCCCAAACCATAAGCCTTTTAGATAGTGCCCAATCTTCCATTTATGGAGACATTTATACTTATCTAAAGGATAATATCTTACCACCAGATCTTTCTCACAACCAAAAGCGCAACTTCATATGCCAATCCACCAAACATACCATTATTGCTGACACCCTTTACCGTCGAGGCCTAGATGGTACTCTTTTGCGTTGTTTAGAACATAACGAATCTGCTTCTGCTTTACATGAGGTCCATGAAGGAATTTGTGGCACACATTCAAGCGGATTATCTTTAGCCAAGAAACTCCTTTGTTTGGGGTATTACTGGCCACACATGGAGCAAGAATCTTACCAGTTTGTTAAGAGATATCAAAAATGTCAAATTCATAGCAATCTTATACATGCACCAGCACAGGAGCTCCATCCATTCACAACTACATGGCCTTTCTGTCAGTGGGGATTGGACTTGGTAGGGAAAATTAACCCATCTTCATCTAATGGACATAAATTCATTATCACTGCAACAAAATATTTTACAAAATGGGTGGAGGAAGTTCCCTTAACCACAATCACTGGGAAGCAGATATCATCTTTCATACTTAATTATATCATTTGTAGATATGGGATACCCCAGTCGATCATCACAGATAATGGCAGGACTTTCAAGAACCAAGACGTCCAAGAGCTATGTGAAAAGTTCCACATCCAACATCACTTTTCAACCCCTTATTACCCTCAAGGTAATGGATAGGCAGAAGCTTCAAACAAAACAATCCTAAAGATTCTCAAGAAGACTGTAAATGAGGTAGGGCATGATTGGCACATTCATCTTAACCCTGCTCTTTGGGCTTACAGGACTAGCATCAGAACACCAACAGGAGATACACCATATGCTCTTGTCTATGGATTAGAGGCAATATTACCTATCGAGGTAGAAATTCCATCCCTTCGAGTTTCACTAAAGGGACTCATTTCAGATGAGGATTACAGGATCTCTAGACTTCAAGAACTAGAACTACTTGATGAACGTCGACAACAAGCTGTCAATCATTTGAAAGCCTATCAACAAAGGATGTCTAGGAACTATAATCATAGGGTTAAGCCTAGAGTCTTCCAGATCGGAGACTTGGTCCTACGGGAAAACCCTAGAAATCAAGCAGACAGAGAAAAGAAGGGAAAGTTTGAACCTAACTGGATAGGGCCTTATGTCATTATATTAGTCTATGGATCAGGAGCATACCGACTGTCTACACCAGAAGGAGATATGTTGGAGGAACCCATGAACAGCATTCATCTCAAGCAATTCTATACTTGAGGATACCTAGTGCATGGTCAGTAAGGTTGTCTTGATGAAAACCTGGCAAACAGGCGTCATGATGACAGAAAAAGAAAAAAAACAAAATAAAAAATAAAAATACAAAAAAAGAAGAAGAAGAGGGACACAATAAAAACAAGTGATGAAAACCTGGCAAATAGGCGCTACTTGTGATTTTCACCAGCTCTTCTATCTATTAGGTACAGTTTTGTTACGATTGTTTCCTTTTATATCATTTCCATCTATCATTTGAGATAATCATTATCACTATCCATATCATAGTGGGGATATCATGTTTTACCCTAGCTTGGGGGCAACATCCTATTGTTATTTGGTACAATGGACTTTCAGCTTAAATGGAAAGGGAATCAAACATGACAACACCAAGTGACGATACTTGAAAATCAAAATCCAAAAACATCAGAAAATCAAGATCCAAAAACATTAGAAAATCAAAATCCAAAAACATCAGAAAATCAAAATCCAAAAACATCAGAAAATCAAGATCCAAAAACATCAGAAAATCCATCAAAATCCAAAAACATAAAAAAAAAATTAGAAAATCCATGCAAAAACATTCAAAAATCACAAAAACACAAAAATAGAGTCTGTATCAATCAAACTACGTGGTCTCTGCATGTATAACGTAGGCAAGACTAATCTTTGATCAGTCCCCGAGGCCCCTAGGATAGGTCTTTTAGTTACATTCTTTGGTCAAACGTCTGAGAATATCATGCAAACATCAGCACACACATTTCAACATTGATGATCTAATCTGAATAATGATTTGAAAATACATTAAGTAGAATTTGAATTGTTGTACTTTTCATTTTATCATTTGCTTATCATTTCTTTGGAGCTATTCGATGATGTATTAAACTAGAGAAGCAAGGAAGGAGAATGATACCTTTTCTTTGTTTGTTGTTTGTGAGTTAGTCATTATTATTTTGTGAATTGTCACGGGAAGTGCTCTACCAAGTATCATGGATGACATTCTGATTCACTTAAGAAAATGATTAATTCTTGTCTGTTTACGCAAGAAATGCTCAGGTCATCTCGGTTTAATTATACCTTGATGCTTGTGTTCACTTGCAATATCAAATATCATGAAAGAAATACTCAGGTCATCATTGGTCTATCTCATATCATTGATGCTTGTATTCACTTTCAACATTTTAAAAGCTCAGTGATGATAAAAAGCAAAATAAAAAGATTGTTGGAATGACACTTAGGTTTGCATTGATAAAATAGGTTTGCACAGTAAAAATAGATTGCATTCATAATAATACATCTGTAGAGTATTGGTTACACAAGTTACAAAGATTCATTTGCAAATAATGTTATCTTTTCTTATTAAAGATTGAGTATACTTGACACATACAATTTTCATAATGGCATGCATATAAAATCATTTCTTCATCTCATCATAAATTGCACAATAAAACATCTCATTTTGTGATATCATATGTGCGTTAGGTATCATCATTCATTACATTTATCATTCATTTGCATCTCATCACATTGTCATTATCATATAATTGCAAAATCATCATTCATTGCATACATCATTCATTTACATCTCATTTTATCTATCATACATTACATTCGTTGCATACATCATTCATTTACATCTCATTTTATCTATCATACATTACATTTGTTGCATACATCATTCATTTACATCTCATTTTATCTATCATACATTACATTTTATACATAATACATGGCATCTTATCCATATCATCATTCATTTACATCTCATTTTATCTATCATACATTACACATCATCCATCATACATTACATTTCATCCATACATCATTCATTTACATCTCATTTTATATATTATACATTGCATTTCATTAAGAAAATAAATACATTATCAATATCATATTACATCATCATCAATACATCTATCCAATCTAGTATAATAAATCATCATAAAACATAAAAAAATTAAAATGCATCCATCACATAAATCATGTAGAAGACATCATAGTTCAATACATCCATCACATAAATCATGTAGAACATATCATAGATCAATCAAACCGCTGCACATCATATATATCTCATCAAGTGTCAAGTATACAATGAAGTCTGAAAATGATGAAAATAACATCATATCAAAAATGGTTGTATATATCTCTCGAAGGGTACACAAATGATCTCAAGTGGTACTCGCACCAGAAGGAACAAGTCTTGCACCAGTATCACCACCACCACCAGATGTCCTAGGATCTCTCAGATCTCTCGGATCTCTTGAGAGAGGCTATGTCACGCCTCTGCTCACTGTCCTCGAATGAGTCCTCTCTGAGCGGGACTGGGCATAACTGACTCTCTGCTCTGGGGGGCACAACTCATGATAACGGCTCCTATAAAACTCAATCTCAGCACCTGCCCGCATAGCCTCTCGCATGTAATCTGCCACAAAGGTCCCATCCACCACTCTTTGCAATCTCTCTGCAGTAGCCTATGTTGTCTCTGCTTCCTGTCTGACAGTATCTTGCTCTGCAGTTAAGGCTGTAATCTGTGCCTGAGCAATGGTCAACTATGCTCGTACACCTGCTAGCTGAGCTTGTGTTGTCGCTGCTCCCTGTCTGGCCCCATCTCTCTCACCAATCAAAGAGGTAATCTGCGTCTATGCAGTAGCTAGCTATGCCTGCATCTGATCCTGAGTCTGTGCTAGTAATCCCTGCACCTATGCTAGCTATCCCTATAAAGTCTGAACCTGCACACGCAGACCCACAACCTCTAATTGCTCTGCTAAAGAGGAAGCAACGGCCTGCCTCTTACGAGGCACACTCGTCGATGGCTCTGAGGTACCTGCTATGCTCGGTCTCCCCTCATCTCTGCCATCATCATCACTCTCATCGTTGTCACTCTCATCACTACCCTCCACGTCAACATCTACATCCTCCTCTCTCCCCCGTCTCTGACCACCCTGACCACCCCCTGCAGCTGCTGGTGCTAGTGCTCGTGCTGGTACTAGTGCTGGCTCATCTAGAATAGTAATACGAGGAGGAGGGTGCAGTGCCAAATACTGTCCATACTCGGGAGTAATGGGGGCCTCAACAATGTCTCACCGCATATCCCAGGCCGATGGCTGTAGAGCACGATAACCCTCAACAAGTGCCCCATAAGGCAAGCATGGACCCCAATCACTGGCATCTATCTGTCGTCGTCCGTAGTACGCTACTCCCTATGGCATACACTAAACAATCCCATACTGCCTGTAGACGCGACAAAACAGGAATCGCTCCAAAATCTTGGAGCTCTTCCCGATCAAATACATCGAGTTAGCTAAAAATCCCAACTCAATATCATCCTCATCCCAGTCATCACAACCTAAATAGGGATGCCAAGTCACTGTCTCCACATCATCAAGAATCTGCCTCCAATAATCTAGCTTACCCATCATATGTTGGGTAGGCCTGCCTCTATAGCGAAACACATAGGGTCTCATCGTTGGTCTCGATAATACCGACACAGGACGCGTGACAACAATATGCTCCCATGCCCATACCTGAAGAAGTGTAGCTCCTGCTGATAAACTGCTGCCTTTGAGGTACACGATCCAATGTAAATCATGATATAGCTGAGCAAGCATACACATGCCCCAAGCATATCTCGTCCTATGTACCACCATACCCTCTAATACCCGACCCCATCCAAGAGATAAACCCTTTGACCTCTTATCAGGACAAAGGAATCCACCAATAAAGCCTGCCAAAATTGAAGGAAGTGGAGCATAAGAATTATACATCTCAACCCATGGGATCCAAAATCCCGCAATATGAGGATCCTGAAAAACTCTCCGAAGAGACTCTATCCCACCCTGCTCCTTTGAATTATGCACGACAATCTCCCCAACAAAAGGAATGCGAAGAATACGCCATACATCCTCTCACATCACATTCATCTCGCCAGTAGGTAAATGGAAGGTGTTGTGGTCACTATGCCATCGCTCTGCTAAAGCTGTCAGTAGACCCCTATCAAGTCTAATATGGGGCATATCCAGTAATGATGCTAAACTACAATCAATAATATGCTACCTCTCATCAGGTGAAAGTCATGGTATCATATCAAAAGGCCAGGGGAACTACTCTCACACCTAGACAACATCTAAATGCTCATGTTATCATAAAAACATTTTATAGATCAATACGTTATAAATCAAAATATCAAACATCATGAGGTCATCAATTTCTAAAAATTGTACTTTACCTATCAAATGATCAATTTATCAAGAAGGAACCCTCATCTATCAATCAGGTTCATTCCTTCAAAAATTTTAATTATTCCTCGCCTATCATGAGGGTAATTATTATCAATTAATGGATCTCGCTCATCATGAGATCGTTTACCATTTATTTAGTCAGATCAAACTAAAATGGATGGAGTCAACAACAAATCAATGAAATAAAAATCAAACTGCACAATTTTTCATCAATCTGTTCATCCAAGCGCTAAAATAGGTAAATGGCGCGCTAAAACTATTGGGGTGCTATGCAATCTAGTTGGCATGCTATAACAAAGCTCGAGGGCGCTATTTTTGGTGGCGCGCTACAAAATCCTACTGACACACTACAAAATCTACCTAAAGTGCTAAAACTCTCACGCGCTACAAAATCCTAATGATGCGCTGCAGAATTGACCTAATGCGCTAAAACTCTCGCATGCTACCCTAACCTACTGATGCGCTACAGATTTCTGTTGGTGCGCTAAAACTCTAGCGCGCTAAAACAAATTATTGACTTGCTATTCCGCGCCTGCTGGGCGCTAAAACAATAAAAACATGTGAAAATGAACTAAAAAGTATGAGCACGAATTACGAGGAGGATTTGGGGTATGTACCGGAGGTCCATAGTCGGTCGGACGCTGGTGATGTCGCACATGCTCGAGTCGGTGGGTGTGATAAGGGATTGGCATCCTGATGCTCTAGCACTCTAAGGGTCTCTATCACAAGTTTATCAAAGTCAAATGAACAAATGACTTTTGAAAATGACCTTTTGAGCTTTTATAGGTTATTTTTGTGGGATTTTCATGTGATTTATTTATTTTTCTTTCTGAGGATTTAATTCTTATCTATCACAGGGGCATTTTTGGACAATTTTGTCAGGAGATAAATTGTTTCTTCATCAAAACATCATCAAATCATCATAAATTTTTTTGAAAAATCATAAAAAAATTCAAAATTCATCAATTTATCTCCCGTGGGGGCATATATCATTATCATTTCAAAATTCAACATCTGGGGCAAATCAGGGGCATATTTTAAACTTCTCATCAATACTGGCAGCTGAGACAAAATCATTCTTTGAAGCAATGCGTAAACACATCACTTCAAAGAGGGGCAAAATGTAGACACCTAAAAATGGTTTGGAAAATCTAATTAATTAAATACGACTTATTTGATTAATTAATCTTAAATTCATCTACTTAATAAATAAATAGAAATATTTATTTATATTAAGTTCATTATTAATTCTTCTATTTCATATTATTTCTTTCTTAATTAAATAAACAAAATTAAAAACTTTGTTTTATTTAATTATTATCATTATTACCTCTTTTATACTTCTATCTTAAAATTAAATACACAACTTAAATAATTTGTGTTATTTAATTACCTCATCACATTTCTTCTTAATTAAATAAAGATATCCTAGAATCTTTTATTTAATTATCATTTTCCTTTTATTTTAATTTAATAAACAAATCCTATAGTTTGATTTATTAAATTATTTATTCCTCTTTTGCTAAATTTAAATAAATCAAAAATATTTAAATTGATGCATAAATCATATTCCTTTAATCACTCACCAATAAAATTAGATTTTTTTAAAATCTAATTAATTCAACTATCATTCACGGGAAGAGCTTCGGGGACAAACCTGCAGGAAATCTTCCCAATCTTCTTCCTCCAATCTTTCCTCTCATCTTGCCTAGTGTTTTCATAGGGAGGAACAATCCTCCATGATTAGCTCCATCTTCTCATCTCATGCCATTCAATTCTCTAGATTGAATCCCAGCCTTTTATCTTGTATCCCTGTGCAAATGTGCTGCCGTGAAAGCTATAAATATAGGTCTTTTGCTATAGGAAATGGATCCCAACTTGTGCAATCTTACTCTACAGGTTTTCCAAGCATCCAAGTATTCAAGTAATCAAGCATTCAAGCATTTATCCAGCATCCATCAAAGCAAGCATCCAACATTCATCAAGCATTCAACATTTGCAGTCATGGTTGCCATTACAGTAGCTTTATTATTTAATCATATAGGAATAGAGATAGTTTTAATT